>CALZFC010000045.1:2265000-2447500 GCA_945643635.1 Allodiplogaster sudhausi | reverse complement strand
CTATTTATCTGGCTGGATACGGTAGATCCACAGGTAAGCCATCAAGACAAATCCATCGCGGGAGTCCATACAAACAGGAGTTTATGTGAAAGGAATACGCATGTGTACCGTAATCTCCAAAGAATAAGCAGATAATAGATGGTGACAACGTACGCATACGGGATATCATGGATGGGATCAAGTCATCTTCACGTTAATATCGTTGACTACTTGAGTGACAAAACCAAACAGATGTCGGGTGTGAGTGAAGCACTCAAGAATTCCACATCAACAACACTCATGGTCCGTAAGAGAATCGGTTTCCAACAGGTGAAGAGCAAGTGACCGCGGAAAAAGTGTATAAATGCCCCTTAAACTGACTGACCTTTCGCAAAGTAGTTTTTTACTGTCCAAAATATTCCGAATTCAGTATGAAAGAACTCGTGCTCTATAATCATATACACTCCGGACCCCTCCAATGCGAGCACATGAAATAACTGTGGGCTATCAGAAAAAGAATGGGAAGTGAAAAAAGTGCGCTCACTTCTTCCATAGGCCATTTCACCTTATCCCGAGATGACTACTTGGATATAGTTCTTAGCACGTCGAGATAAGAAGCATTAGAGAGGGCCACTTGGTTAATGCTCCACCCTCCCCCCCCCCCCCCCCCGATATCAACACCCCCTCCATCTCTCAGGTGAAAGATCGTCTGGGCAGAAGTGATAAACAATATTACCATCAATATACAGCATGTCGCTGTACTGAACAGCACGCATTCCCTTTCCCTCACATGAGGATACGAAATCGGTAAAGTAGTATACTGTAATTGAAAGTTATAAATTGTTTTGATATACAAGCGTGCAGAAACCACTTTAAGAATGGAGCGAAATTTATAAGAAGGGGGGGGGATATAGAAAATAGGAGGAATGGAAGTGGAGCAGCAGCAGAATTGCAAATGCGACGGCAGATGGGCACGGGAAGAGAGGAAGGGATGAGTGGGCAAGAGGTAGATACGTTGGAATAGGGAGCGAGGCTCCGGATGAGAGAGAGAGAGAGAGAGAGAGAGCAAGAGAGAGAGATAGAGAGCAAGAGAGAGAGAAAGAGAGTGTGTTAGGAGACAAACGCAGCAAAGATGCAGAGAAAAGAGAGGCCTTGGAGTCATGCCGTGTGGAATGGAATAGGAAAGAGCAGGCGCTGGCGCTCTTCAAGGAGCTTGTCTTCCTGCTACAGTACTATCACTGTCTACGGTACACAATGACATACCTCAGTAATGCGGCACCCTTTCTCTTATCTCCCCCCGTTTATACCTCATGTTAGGCACTTTTTCCTTGTTCAACTCTCTCCCAACCTCTCCTCTAGATGTACACTCTTACCGACCAACCCCCATGGCTGCCATAGCTTGCAGGTGCGACCTTGCACAGCATCACTATCAAGGACATCTTCATAACGGACCAAAAACGGTCGCGACCGAAAAAGCAATAGCTGAAGATGATGGGGTATTAAAGTAAAGATGAAGAGAGCGATGAGAGTATTGGGGTAGAGAGAGAGGGAGAAAGTGAGAGGGGCGTAGTTAAAGAGAGGGTTGAGGGAGAGGGGGAGGAGGAGAAATTGAAGGTGTGGATAAGGCTATAAAGTTGGCTTTGACGGCAAGGAGACAAGGAGATTATGCATGGGAATGCCCCGACGTTGGATTCATTCAAGAATGGGGGGAGAGTCCATGAGCGACGGAGGGAGTGGATGAGAAGAATTATTAGAGAGCGGCAGAGGGAGAGTGAGAAGAGAGAAAGTGAGAGAGAGAAGGAACAGAGAGAAAGAGAGAGAGAGAAAGAGAGAAAGAGAGAGAGAGAGAGAGAGAGATACTGCTCGGCAGGACGTGCCGGTTGTTTACCGGCCCGTTGTGAACCGGCGAGCCTAGCTCGGCTGGCCTTCCGTCGCTTTTCTGACCACTCCTCCATTCCATTACCCTTACAGTGAGTTCACAGAGACATGTGCTTCAGGGATTCATTTTATAGGAGGCCTCTTTTGCTGTAGAATCGAGGGTGTGCATAGGCAAAAAGCAGAGATGAACGGGGCAAGTGAGGGAGCGACAGAGAAGGAGAGAATGAGAGAGAGAGAGGATCCCGAGAGAAAGAGAGAGAGAGAGTGAGAGTGAGAGAGAGAGTGAGAGAGAGAGAGAGAGAGAAATCCGAGAATATGCCAATGTTGACGCCTCGAGTGAAAATTCATATGGCACTCTGAACAGGCTTATGGTGTACAGCCAAATAAGTCTGGATGACATAAACAGCGTCTTATTATAATTCGGGAAGAGACATTCCACATACAATTAAATGTGGTTACCCGAAAGCAGTGGTGTAGCAATCCTTATGCCTTAATACACGAAGATGAAGAGAGAAAGAATGAAAAAAAACCGAAAGAGAGAGAGAGAGAGAGACAGAGAGAGAGAGAGAGAGAGATAACAGCGAGACGATTCATACGTCATTGGTGGTTAGCACCAGTCGAAAGCTGGGAAATCAGATGGAGAAGATAGAGCAGGCTGGAGTGTTGGCAACATGGCTGTGCCCTTCCCCTTTCACTGTTGGCAGTCCAAGGGAGTTGAACCAGAACACTGTGTCTTTGTATTTCAGTTTCTACGTTATTAGTTATAAAGAGCGATAAGTGAAAAGGAGTAGGTAGGTCTATGAATCCGTGCAATGTATACACTGTGTCTTTACAACTTAAGTCGGGTGACAAGTAGCGAAAGACATAAAAACAGCTGCAGATAGAGTAAAAGGAATAGTGGAGAATAGAATGAGAAACAAGGAAACAGTAGAAAGCATGGATGCAGAAATGATAGAGAGAGAGAGAGAAAGAGAGAGAGAGAGAGAGAGAGAGAGGCTGAGAGTGGGAGAGAATAGAGAAATAGAGACATCTGCAAAATGACATGTGCAAGGGCGCACGATTAACGACTGCTCCCCACGGAAGATGTGGCGACAGTCGCGGCTGGAGCGGGCAGGGGACTCTCACTAATCTTCCCATGAGATACTCTCGAGAGATGGAGGAGGGCAGAGATAAAGAGGGAAAACAAAGACAGCCTGAGGGAAGAGAGGGACAGAGAGATGGAGTGACAGAGAAAAAAAAACAAACAAATGGAGAGCAGAGTGAGAGGAGAGAGAGAGAGGGAGAGTGAGAGAGGGAGAGAGAGAGGGAGAAGGAGAGGAAGAGGGAGAGCGAGAGGGAGGGAGAGAGATACAACCCGCACTATCCCAGTGACCGGTGCGGTCAATTGGCATTGAGAGATGGAAGGCAAATGATCTGTGGTTGCTCAGGGGAGAGATTTGAAGAGGAAAAGAGAGGGCAGACAGTAAAGAGAGAGAGAGACAGAGAAAGAGAAAGAGAGGAAGAGAAAGAGAGGGATCTAATTGGAGAGGTTATCGAGAGATCGACATAGGCAACATTGTATGGCGTGCATAAGTGTATGTGCATTGACTAGGTGGGGAGAGATGGAGACGGAGAGAGAAATTGGAAGGAGGAGAGAGAGAAAGTAGAGATATAGAGAGAGAGGAATGAGAAGAAAGCGAGAGAAAGAGAGAGATGAAGGGAGAGAGAGAGAGCGAGCGAAAGGAATAGTTAACGGGTCGTTTGGCAGGAAACACACAAGCGGGAAACACAGTGATCGTTATCAGAGTTGAGATGCCAGACTGAAAGTGAAATGGAGAGGAACGAGATAGGGAGAGATAACGGGAAGAGAAATAGGCAGAGAAAGGAAGAATAAGAGAAGCAAGCAACGGGAAAGAAAGGAGAACCTGATGAGTGTGGTTGAAGGGGATGAAAGGGGGGGGGTTGGCTGATGGGAAGGGAGACATGTGAGGGAGATTGATAGCTGATATACGGGGGAGGAGCGGAGGAGAGAGAAGCAAAAAATGGGTACGCGGGATAATGCTGCGGTCTCGACGCGATCTGAGAAGATACGATAAGCGAGATAGGAAGCAAGATTACGGTAGAGAAATGGATGGAGACCTTGAGAGAACTCTAGAAAGAGTGAATAAGGGGAAGGAGAGAGCGAGGCATAGATAGAAGGAAGAGAAGAGAGGCAGCAGACATGCAGAACACGTTAGGTTCATGTGGCCCAGCAGGGAGAGGACAGACATGGGCCATCTTCATAGAAATATGGGCAGCAGGAAAAGGGAGCGCTGGTGATGGAGAGAGAGACAGAGAGAGAACGAGAGAGACAGGGAGAGAGAGAGAACGAGAGAGAGAGAAGATTTTTGATGATAGAGATATGGTAAAGCCGTTCAAGGGATTCCAGGGCAGAATTTATAAGCTAAAGATTTTCCGGCGAAGTTTCCGATTATGAGGATAAAAAGATGTGATGGTTTGCAATAAGAAGCAGCAGGGAAGGGAATGCATAGGAAAATGAGAAAAGGATATGAATAAAGTTGTTGCTAAACTACTACTTGCTCTTCTCTATCTGGAAGTGGTTGCATTTGAATGAAGCATGAGACAGAGCAAGAAGGAGAGAACGAGAGATAGAGAGAGAGAGAGAGAAGCCGCGAGAGGGAAAGTGAGATGAAGAGAGTTAGGGAGAGAGAGCGCGAGAGAGAGCGAGATACAGAAAGAGAGAGAGAGAGAGAGAGAGAGAGAGAGAGAGAGGGAGAGAGAGAGCAGTGTACACAGAACGGAAACTACCGGCTTACGACCAGGTAGTCTAGGCTAACGGGAACCTAATGACAGAAACGAAATGGGCATGATGTTGCAGAGGTCACAGATGAAGAAGAGAATCGTGACATAGAGAGAGAGAGAAAGAGAGAGAGAGAGAGAGAGAGAGAGAGAGTGCAGATTAAGAACACATGGGGAGGGAGAGAGAGAGAGAAAGAGATAGGAACTAAAGGATGCATATGCATATTGCATGTGACACTCTCGACTAATATGCCAGTCTCTCTCCCGCACATCGTCCCCGTTACCGCCAGTCTGGGGGAAACAACCAATTACCGCCTCCGGAGCAGGTGCTGGGCTTCCACTTCTGCATGGGCATATCCGCGTGACGGGCGCTGCTTCTTTGCGACGCACACCACAAATTCAGCTACAAATACTCACTATCAAGAAAATTTAATTTAGATGGAAAAAATTGAAGCGTCCAAAACTAGCAACAACAACAAATTGTTTTAAGCATGCTTGGTTTTCACCTCCGAATAAAATCATTCAAAAATGAAATCAGAATGCACTGTTAGTCCTAAATCAATACTGAAACCTTCGTTAAATTAGGAATACCCTCCAAAAAAAATAATCTAGCGCTTTGAAGAAAAGGGCATCACAAGAGGTTGGCGAGGTATTTGGATGGTCGATGAGAGAGATTAGAGAGAGGGGAGAGAGAGAGAGAGAACGAGTAAGAAACAGCTGAAAGGAAGTCAGCGGGAGTCTAGCTGAGGGAGGGCAGGTTGTGGAGAGAGCAGTACCGATCACAATCAGACGGAGTGTTCTAGCTGCTAGCAAGTAAGGAGAGAGAGAGGGCGAGTGAGAGGGAGAGAAAGAGAAAGAGAGAGAGAGGGAGTGAGAGAGAAAGAGAGAGAGATAGAGGTGGGGAAGGAAAAGAAGAATCGAGGAAGATGGTATGGAATAGAGGGGCCTTGACATAGCGAAGAAAGAGTGTTGAGCGAGAAGCGATTATGAATGGATATGACATATGAAGAAGAGTAAAGAGAAAGCAAAATGTAAGGAATACAACGAATAGTTTCAAAAGCATGCCGATTTCGATTAAAATAATTTAAGATGGAAATGAGAAAACGTAGTCAATTCTCAATCTTTTTCAAAAGAGTATGCTTGCTTGGGTGAGAGCACAACGAGTTCTGATCTTGGTTATCAGCAGGAGTAAACAAACACGTAGAGCAGGGCAAAAGTGGGGAGAGACGATGCAGGGACGAGTAATTGAAGGAAGCGTGCTTGCATCTTCCACGGCATTCTCCAAGCAGCAATTAAAAAATGGCCTTTAAACATTCTCACCCAGAAACGAACGGCTAAGAGAGAGAAAAAAACGGTAGGCTGGTGTGAATTATGGTGGAAATGGTGGACGGGAATTTCTAGATCTCTTCTCCATTTGGGCAGGCCGCGATAGCGTCATAGCGCATTCAATTCTCTATGGTCTACCATTACATCGATCTCTCTCTCCCTCTCTATCTCTCTCCTTCTCTCTCTTCGAGCAATTCATCTCTTTCTCTCCTTCCGAGATGGCATTTCTTTACCCTCTTTCCTTTTCTCTGTTCGCTAGGTCACGCTAAAGTTTACACAGCGCACAGCGAAACGCGGAGCGCAAGTACAAACCAGCAGACGGAGAAATGGAACCTTTTTTGGTCGCTACCGCGTGGACGGCCAGAATTCCGACACGTCCAACTACACTGCAACTTCTTGGGAGTATCACAGTTAATCTTGCTAGAAAGGGATGAGGAAAGTAAAAGGTCAACCAGAATAGGAGACATAAAGAAAGATTCTAAATTAGAACGGTTTCAAGGCTGAGGGAAAGAGGGAGATCGTGAAATGAGAGAGCGACAGAGAGCGATAGAAAGAGAGAGAGAGAGAGAGAGAGAGAGATAGGAGCGAGAAAGAAAAGAAAATAAATGTTGTGGCGAACAGAAGAGCATGATACTTTCTCTGCCATCATTTGCCTGCATTCCAGAAGAGTCAGCCTTGGCAGGATGAGAGGGAAGGAAAGAGGAAAGCACAGGGGGTCGGCACACAGCAAGCGTGCTCTATTTCTCTCACCGCTCTCTCGTTATCAGATTCGCTCTCTCGCCTTCTTTGTCTCTCTGCCACCTCTTATCCTTCCATTTCTTCTTCCTTGTCGTGATGCTACACATCGCCGTGAGATCTTCTCCTCGTTCTTATGATACCTCGTTCGATATCCTGACAGATATTATGGAACCCTCTCGAGAATAATAATAAGAGAGAACAGGCTTGCAGAATGCATGCAAAATAGAGGGAACAGAATGCCCCGAGAGAGAAAGAGAGAGAAGAGAGAGAGACAGAGAGAAGAGTAACATCGAGAGAGGCAGAAGGGGACAGTTGAGAGAACGAGATAGAGTGAGAGAGAGATAGCAAGAGAGAGAGAGAGAGATAGCGATAAAGATCGAGGAGGAAGAGAGATAGAGAAAGAGACAGAGACAGAGAGGGCAGCAGCGAATTACCTAAAGGCAAGTAATGTTTATAACAGTTTTCGGAGCATTGCTAGACAAGCGCAAAAGCGCAGTAACTGACTGAAACATCTTCAATTTTATGAGCAGCTCCAGAATGGCCTGCTAAAAAAGTGACCTAGAAAATCATTCGTTTGCATTATTCCGCTCAGCTCAATTGTTTTTATTGGAAAAGTCGGTTTGCTATAAGCGCTGACAGATTTAACTTGACCATGCAATCAACTTCCTAATTGGTTCTGATTTCCGCTTTATATCTCTCACTCGCCTTGCGCCTTTCATCTTCTTAATCGGACAACTGGACTGTCATAATGACAGAGAGATGAGAAGGAAGGCGAGGAAGAAAGAAAGAGAAGCAGAGTCCGGAAAGGAATAAAGAAGGGAGGCAATAGATACCTAAAACACGAGAAGACGGAGGAAGCATGATGGTGAGAAATAATGGAAAAACGAAGAGAGAGACAGAGAGAGAGTCAGAGAGAGATAGAGAGAGTAAAAGTGAGATGAAAAGAGAGGGAGAGAGTCGAAGAATAAGAGAAAAGATGGAACTAGTAAGAAATTAAGAAAAGGGGAGCCAGCTGCCGTCTCTCCTCCATGGCGGATACGGTGGATTGGGTTCTCAGAGCCTCTTCTCCCTCTGTGAGGAGTGACCATTTGTGACAGAGGATAGAAGTGGATGAGAGGAGATTGAACCGAGTATAGAGTGGACAAGGAAAGGCAGACAGAGAGAGAGGGGGGATAAGCTCGGATATTAAGAGGGATAGAGAGAGAGAGAGAGAGAGAGAGAGAGAGAGAGAGAGAAATAAAGGACGATATATGCAGAGTAAAAGAGTAACATGGTGAGTGGCTGTCCACCATCCGATTTTATTATTGGCCTCAGGGGCTGCACATTATGCAGACAGCCGGCTGAAGAGCAGAAGGAGAGACCGTTATTCGAAGATGAGGGGTGTTGAGTATGATGAGAGAAGAAAGAGAGAGAGAGAGAGAGAGAGAGAGAGAGAGATGCGAGAGCAGGAAAGAAAGAGAGAAGGCAAAAACGAATCACCACCCTTCCTTTATTCCCTCCTTGAATCATCACCATTCCTGTGTTGTTGGAGGTGACTTCGCCAACGATGTGGTAGGACTAATTGCTACATCAGAATCTGGCTTGCGACCTGTCACATAAGCGAGAACTCGAAGTTCCGAGGGAGTGTGTCTACTGGCAACGGTGGATTCAAGAAACATTTCATAACGATGAGCATTGCTAAAGAAATTAGGAGTCACGATTAATACATATATCGCTGATTGTTTGATCCAATAATAGAAAAGGAGTATTTCATGGCTTGAAATATCATTTGAAGCTACGAACCACTTTCAAGTTGTGACTATCTCTAAGGGTTGCTTCCTTTGGGTACAAAGGCGGTTGAGAAATAGAGATGAGAGATAGAGAGAGAGGGAGAGAGGGAGAGGGAGAGAGAGAGAGAGATGGTTGGAGTGAGGACGGACAAGAAAATGATGTAGTAGAAGAAAGTATGGAGAGGGAGCAATGAGTCGAACCTAAAGGGCATTTGAAGATGATCGCAAGCGACACGATGAGCTGTCTCTTGTGTGGGGACTGTGAATGGTGGGAGAGCCAGCCTGGCACTCGCACGGTTCAAGATATGCATGCCCCAATGATTGGCTGATCTCAGACAAGGAGAGAAGGCAGGGATAAACATGGGAGAGGGAAGGGACAGAGGAGAAATAGAAGGACGAAGGGATATGTAAATGGATGAGGGAAGTTCCTTATGCCTCGGAAAAGAGGAAATTAATCAAACATATTAGGGATAAAAGATGAAAAAGTTAACATAATATACATTGCCGACAGATAAATAGTGTTTCAAAATCAAATTTGGATGTTAAAAGAGTTTTTTTTTCAAATCTACATCCTCTATGACAGCTCTTTTCTTTTACGACTGTCTTCCCTCACGTAAACCTCTCGTCTGAATGGAAGTTCTTATGAAAAGGACAGCTGGTCGTTTGGCCCCGCCAAGGCCACCAGATGACCCCGTAAACTGAGAAGCGCGCCAGAGACACTGGACAGGCTACTACTTTTTCGCGGCGCACATCAAACGAAACTCGAGTAGTTTGGATAGAAGGGATTCAACACCCTTACCATAGCATCGGCATACCAAAAAAAGCTGCAGGACTAGGCATGAGAAACAGTCCATCAAAAACAGCGCAAACTGCTTTGCCTGCCATAAATATAGACACAAAGCATCGATATTAGAACTGGAGGCTAACTGTTGCTTGTTGATGGCGGTGGTGATGTCGGGAAAGGCATGCCCTTGGAAGAGAGACTTCTCACACGAATGAGGCCACGAGAAGCTTCAGATACGATCTCAACGAATCAACAAGAGCTCAGACGTTAGTTTCCAAACATGAGGCAAAAAAAAAGAAAACGCAGATAAGAAAGCAGCACCAGAGCTACAGCAACTCATCGCGAACGGGCCGTCATTACCATCAATTCCCATTTCTGCTTCAGCCGGAGCAAATATTATTCACCCATTCACACACATTCACCCACGCGTAATATGCACCACGCTTATACTTATATTCACCACACTTTTAAAGTCACCCAATGCTCACTTTAACTTATTGTTAATATTTGTTGAATAGTACTATTTATTGTTATTGTTCAGTATTGTTATTAATGCTTATTTAGCTTCGATGCTATGAATCCATTCCATGTAGAAAGTAGTGAACGAGGCTTTCTTTTAGGAGAGGAATGAGTCATGAGTCATGACGTGAGGGTGACGACAGACTATGATGGAAAATCGAGCGGGCATGCGTCTGAAAACCATAGGAATACTAACCATATGCGTGCTGAGAAACTCCGTTATTGCGTACCTCGTTCCTATTCCACGACACGTCTTTCGTTCCTGATTTACATATTCGAACGCCTCATAGTCTGCTACAACAAGATCGGACGGTTTTCCGTCAATCTTGCTCTCAAGCGCTCTGCACATTTCTTTGATAGATTTTGTGGTAATTTTACCACCAACTCTTATCCTTGTCGTCTATGCCTTACCGAAATATCTAGAAGCTTAAATGTACCTATAGCCATAGTGCCATCGAGTTACCCTTCTCATCGAAGAACTGCTACTGTGTCCGACTTGTGCCATCTCTCTTCCTCTCTCTCACTCTCTTTCTCTCTTGTTCGACTTGTGCCATCTCTCTCTCTCTCACACTCTCTCTCTCTATCTCTCCTCCTCCCTCTCTCTCCGCCACTTATAATCTATCTTATGGTTAGACTCACTATCTTATATATAATATAAGCTTATAGTCTTCGAGAACGCGCAGATATGCTACAACAGCATCTGTTGAGGCAATCGAGAGAGAGAGAGAGAGAGGGGGGGGATCAGGGACGAACTCGCATTGGTCACTGTCCATTACAGTGATGGACAAGCAATGCCTGGGGCAACAAAGAGGACCACCATCTTCTTGATTTTACCCAATTCTTCCTAGAATTGCCTGTGTGGCTTTTTGTACGTGGTCCTTTGTATTTAAATGTTCTTAATCTACATGTATTCATATTTTATGTTTCTCTATACAATTCTCTTTGCTCCTCTCCTTCGTTTGCTGACTTCTTCTCTCTGTTACCCTCGCTTTCCTCTCTGTCTCTCTCTTTGTCTGTCTTTCTCTCCCACTCGTTCTCTCTCTCTCTCTCTCTATGTACAAGCTCTCATGTACTTTGTTTTATTCATAGCCTACTAATCATTGATCGAACCTGCTACTATTGTTAACCGCCAATCCATGGTCTATCGAAGTCTCTGTTTCTTGATACCGGTACTCCCTTTACTTTGCTGTAATGGTAATTTTTAATCCCATCAGCTTTGCTTCTCACATCCTCGGGTAGAAGAAGCGCGGCTGTTACGCAGTGAAAAAGTCGCAATTTAGCAATTTATTGTTAGCAGCGAACATTTGAAATAGCAGTGCTAAAGTGGAGGGGTAGTCGTACCCAGACTAACTACTATTGAACTACTCAGCAGTAGCATCGGATTCACTCTCATTTAGCAGCTGCTACGCACTCGCTTGTGAAAAATGCGCATAACAATAGTGCTAAAATGCAAGGGTAGGTGTGCAGATTGGGTGATAAGCAGTTGTTCTTGAAGTGCGTAGCAGCTGCGCTCCTTTTTCCGAGTGCGGGCAGGAAAAGCGAATATTTCCTTCTACAATCTCCGTTGGTGAATAAAATTTAACTGGTACATCGATACTAATAAATATTAATATTAATAAGGAATTAGAAAAGCATTAGGTGAATATTAGTATAAGCAGGGTGAATATTACTCGCAGGGAATTCGGGTGATTATTACTATTTGCATTCTGACGTAAAATTTAAATGGTGCTACCATAACGTTTACAATGTAACGCGATATTTAGAATCGAGATATATCGAGAATATTTGATGTTACTTGCTTTGATTCCCATGACGAGCACTTATTGTAGAAGCGCTCCACAGTTTGCCGCCCCCGTTTGCCCGGGCGTACTTATGGACAACACAAATGAGAAGGAAATCCAGGTAACCCGTCAACGTATTTTTCCGCTTCATATCTGCAGCAAGCGTTATACTGGTTTACTGGTTTACTAGTTTTAGGCAAAACACTGCAAGCAGCGTGCATACTCTACGTCTGAAGATGCGATAACTACAACCGCTAATGATAAACGGGACGCCGAAAAGGTCGGTTTCGTTTTCGATTTTTTTAATCACAGTCATTTACGCAGTACAAAAAGCGATTCACAGCATCACATTGCAAGCTAATCGCCGTGAACAAATTGCCCATGTTTACCGTAATTTACCAAAAAAAAATTGGCAATCAGCCAATTTCTGTCATCCCGAGTATTTACAAGATAGACATATTTGGACATGCTGAGTATCGAGAGAGTGACAGCCGTAGAGGATCGCCTTTGCAGGCTCGTGAGAAAGCTCATTATTATCTGACAAATCAATAAGAATATTTAAGGCAACTTGTGCTGTCTCGGGCTTCCTGCCCGTTCTTCCGCTTGAAGGCTTCAACGAAGACGAAAAGGTAAGACGTCAGAGAAAAGGGAGAAAATGACAGAACATGCTAGATTCACATGCGGCTTGATTTCAAATAATATTGCACTACTTGCGTGTCATGTCCTTGCCTGCTTAGAAAACACAGCGCTGAATCTGTCCCCTTTAGCCCAACTCAAAACCCCACCAGTGCACCATGCACTGGTCATACACCAAGATGGCAGATTGCCAACCTTGGTAGTTCCTGGCAATTTGCCAAGAACGGGCCCAGCTCGAACTGAGCAAGCGGTTTGGAGACAAATCAGAGAACGGTTCACCCATTCACCAGAAAATCGCCCGTTCACCGGGGAACAGTTCACCACAATGTGTCGAAGGATTTTAGACCTTCGGCACCATTTGCTCTCTCTTCTTTCTACTTCTTCTCTTACCTGTAACTCTGCGCAATACAGTAGACATCTCCCAGAGAGGCGAGAAGAGTCTCGAGGTACAACTGAGAGGACTGCGTCAGGAACGCCGGCTCGCCAAAGTAGTCGAGGCCGAACAGGGTTGAGAGCCTCCTTCCACCTGGAATTGGGATGCTTGGGGAATGAAAAGGATACGGTGGAGGCACAAATCAGAACCATCCATATTTGGGAAAACAAAAGCAGAAATGCTAAGAAAGAAATGGTGAGGGGACAGAGAAGAAAAGTCTAACTTTGTCTGGACAAGAGAGAAAGAAAGAGAGAGAGAGAGACAGAGAGACTTGAAGAGAAGAGAGAAGAAAGATTACCTGTATCTGTACAAGAGTGGGAGGGGTGACTTCGGTATAGCAGGCAGAGTAGAAGTGATCTCGCATTGCGCGTATGGCGGCAGAGCGAAGTCGCATGAGACGGGAGGCGTTCTCTCCACGCAGCACGAGGTGGCTGAACAGTCAGCACAGTAAACAGGCATTCCACCATTACAATACATTCCTAGTTCATCCATTCCAAGAAGGAATACCATTCTTACAGAACCGAAGCCACAGCTAACCAACCGGTTCTCGAGCATAGTATCGACTCCAGCCTCTTCGTTGAGGACGTGGTCAATACCACCGGGAGGGGCGAGAGAGATCAGTCGCCAGAAGGCGACCACGAGTTCGTGGCCATCCGGCGCAGTCTTTCCATCCGGCAGCTAGAACGGGAAACCAATAGCATGCCACATATACAAGATGGCAACATGCTACTCAAAGCCAGCAGAAACTACTCTCTAACCTCCTTGATTGTTCCATAGATCTCAACGGAACTCGCAGTCATCAGAGTCACTGCTTCGTAAGTTTGGCACTGAAATCAATATAAGTATATAAATTAAAATTAGCTCTTCTGGTTGCTTGAATATAAAGATAAAATGCAGTAATCATGCTGACCAGTTTGTCGGTGAGAATACATTGGATGAAGCCGCTTCCATCTCGCACCACCAAAAAGGCCATCGCCTTGCCTGAACAAAGACAGCGAATGAGGAAGAAGCAGGCGGAGATGAATGAAAAAATAAACTAGCCTTGTCTTCGGAGGCGATGCACCCAGCCAAGGATTCGGATTCGGACCCGGACATCGCGGTGCCTGACTCCTTCGCGGATTTTGATAAGCTTGGCTTCGGGCAGCGAAGGATCGAGCTCGAGCTTGATCTAATAAGAGAGGAAATACAGAGAGAAGTTGTGGGGGAGAGGAGACATTCTTCCGTTCTAAAAAAAAAACCTATGACAAACCTTGAAGAAGTGCCAGTAGTCCAGAGAACGGCGTACAACCTCTAACTTGAACATCTTCGTGATGACAGTCAAAGATAACCTAAAATGGGTTCACTTCTCTCATACCTTAATAGCTCGTTCCGGCTGTCCCGCTCTCGACTACTCGCCTGAATCGACGCTTCTTTCAAATCATCTTCGTCGTTCTCAACACATTCAAGAAGCACGGGAACCACCTAAATGCACGTGTTTGAGATACAAATCAACTACGTAATGCAAAAGAATAAAAGATACAAAACTATCAAAGTAGAACATCAGTAATGAAGTTAGCAAAGAGAGCACCTGACCAGTCAGAGTTGTCACCAGCATCTTCACATCGCCTGGCTTTGGCGAACGCAGTCTGAAATCAATTCAATATAGATGTTTGTACCCCCAGAAATTAGTCATTCTAACATAAAACAGAAAGCTGAAAGTATAAGACTAACAGCGGAAACCCACGGTTAGGTAAGAAAGAAACATTGAAATAAGGAATAAACAAGGACAAACTGAGTGAGAATGTTGGAGACAATGTCATTGTAAAGAGAAGGAGAAGCGACAGCAGCGAGATGGCAGAGGGCGGCAGAGGCTCGTTTCTTCACTGGAGGACTCTCAGTCGACAGATGAAGAAGAAGAACGGACTCAGTCTGCAGAGGGGAGAATAGGCCAAGCTAGAGAAGGACAATTGTTACCGCTTCATGGAAAGACGCCAGCGCTGAACCGTTTCGCAAAAGAATCTCTCCAATGATGTCGAACACTTCCAACTTCCCAGCCACATCCAAAGTAGTTACCTCGAAGGAAAAGATTGATCTTGATACTTAAGTGAGGATGTCAGTAAGACTCGAGCAGGGCCCTATTATGACCTGCCCTAGGAATTTTTTTTCGAATTTCTTAACCAAAATTGATTATAGTATACAACTCGACGTGGTGAACACAATAGGCTGAATTTCAAAGGTGAAAAAAAATTTTCCGCGCGAGACCCAGTACCGTAATCTTATAACTTCGATTGGTCATAAGTCGCTTCAAACTTATTGTTAGACAACCATCGAGCTATCATTAGATAGCTGATTGAACGGGCTTTAATTTTCATCATGGAGGATATTTTCGAAAAATTTGAATTTGGCCATAAAACACGGCCCTAAACATTTTCGAGGGCGGTTTTTAGCCAAATTAAGTATTTTTTGCTCATTTCCGCACAACCGCTCCTGCATAGGCTTAAAGTACGTGAAATTTGCTACAACATATGTCTCTTTCAGGAAAATTGAAGGTCCCAGCCTTAGGTTCCCAAGCGCTCGAACATGATCCTGTGTAAACCGTAACACCGTGCAAGCGCATTCTTCGATCCATAACTGCGCTCAATGTCAATATTACAAAATCGTAAGTATATCATCTAAGAGCTCTCATGGAGACCTTCAAATGTTACCTACATTATTTTATTGAAAAGTTTCAATTTATATGGGAAATTTCGTTATGTACAATTAGAAGGCTTAAAAACCTACTTTAATAACATTTTCGCCTGTCAAAACATACATCATAAGAAAGAGGATGAAATTTGCTACAAGATGAACCCCTTTCAATGGGTTTCCATGCATACGATCTTTTGTTATAAATCATAAAATTAGTGCCAGTAGCGTCGCTGTCATTTCGCCCAAGAATTCTCATTTTAGCTTATTCGAATTAGAATATTCCAATCCTTTTTTTCTGCACTTTTTTCATAAGGCCTTGTTATCCTACTCTTATGGCTTATAACAAAGGATCGTAAGCATGGAATTTCATTTAAAGGGGTTCATCTTGTAGCAAATTTCATCCTCTTTCTTATGATGTATGTTTTGACAGGCGAAAATGTTATTAAAGTAGTTTTTTAAGCCTTCTAATCGTACATAACGAAATTTCCCATATAAATTGAAACTTTTCAATAAAATAATGTATGTAACATTTGAAGGTCTCTATGAGAGCTCTTAGATGATATACTTACGATTTTGTAATATTGACATTGAGCGCAGTTATGGATCGAAGAATGCGCTTGCACGGTGTTACGGTTTACACAGGATCATGTTCGAGCGCTTTTGAACCTAAGGCTGGGACCTTCAATTTTCCTGAAAGAGACATATGTTGTAGCAAATTTCACGTACTTTAAGCCTATGCAGGATCGGTTGTGCGGAAATGAGCAAAAATACTTCATTTGGCTAAAAACCGCCCTCGAAAATGTTTAGGGCCGTGTTTTAGGGCCAAATTCAAATTTTCGAAAATATCTTCCACGATGAAAATTAAAGCCCGTTCAATCAGCTATCCAATGATAGCTCGATGGTTGTCTAACAATAAGTTTGAAGCGACTTATGACCAATCGAATTTATAAGATTACGGTACTGGGTCTCGCGCGGAAAATTTTTTTTCACCTTTGAAATTCAGCCTATTGTGTTCACCACGTCGAGTTGTATGCTATAAACAATTTTGGTTAAGAAATTCGAAAAAAATTCCTAGGGCAGGCCTTGATCGAACGATACTGACAGGCTCTCTTAAGATAGGATGTCAGTAAGACTCGAGCAGGGCCCTATTATGACCTGCCCTAGGAATTTTTTTTTCAAATTTCTTCACCAAAATTGATTATAGTATACAACTCGACGTGGTGAACAAAATAGGCTGTATTTCAAAGGTGAAAAAATTTTTCCGCGCGAGACCCAGTACCGTAATCTTATAAATTCGATTGGTCATAAGTCGCTTCAAACTTCTTATTAGACAACCATCGAGCTATCATTGGATAGCTGATTGAACGGGCTTTAATTTTGATCTTGGAAGATATTTTCTAAAAATTTGAATTTGTCCCTAAAACACGGCCCTAAACATTTTCGAAGGCGGTTTTTACCGAAATTAAGTATTTTATGTTCATTTCGCTACAACCGCTCCTGGATAGGCTTAAAGTACGTGAAATTTGCTACAACATATATCTCTTTCAAAAGAATTGAAGGTCTCGCTCTTAGGTTCTCAAACGCTTGAACATGATCCTGTGTAAACTGTAACACCGTGCAAGCGCATTCTTCGATCCATAACTGCGCTCAATGTCAATATTACAAAATCGTAAGTATATCATCTAAGAGCTCTCACGGAGATCTTCAAATGTTACATACATTAATTTATTGAAAAGTTTCAATTTATATGGGAAATTTCGTTATGTACAATTAGAAGGCTTAAAAAACTACTTTAAAAACATTTTCGCCTGTCGAGAACAAAAGATCGTATGCATGGAATTCCATTGAAAGGGGTTCATCTTGTATTAAATTTCATCCTCTTTATTCTGATCTATGTTTCGACAGGCGAAAATGTTTTTAAAGTAGTTTTTTAAGCCTTCTAATTGTACAGAACAAAATTTCCCATATAAATTGAAACTTTTCAATAAATTAATGTATGTAACATTTGAAGATCTCCGTGAGAGCTCTTAGATGATATACTTACGATTTTGTAATATTGACATTGAGGGCAGTTATGGATCGAAGAATGCGCTTGCACGGTGTTACAGTTTACACAGGATCATGTTCAAGCGTTTGGGAACGTAAGAGCGAGACCTTCAATTCGTTTGAAAGAGATATATGTTGTAGCAAATTTCACGTATTTTAAGCCTATCCAGGAGCGGTTGTAGCGAAATGAACATAAAATACTTAATTTCGGTAAAAACCGCCTTCGAAAATGTTTAGGGCCGTGTTTTAGGGACAAATTCAAATTTTTAGAAAATATCTTTCAAGATCAAAATTAAAGCCCGTTCAATCAGCTATCCAATGATAGCTCGATGGTTGTCTAATAATAAGTTTGAAGCGACTTATGACCAATCGAATTTATAAGATTACGGTACTGGGTCTCGCGCGGAAAATTTTTTTCACCTTTGAAATTCAGCCTATTGTGTTCACCACGTCGAGTTGTATGCTATAAACAATTTTGGTTAAGAAATTCGAAAAAAAATTCCTAGGGCAGGCCTTGATCGAACGATACTGACAGGCTCTCTTAAATGGCAACACATTCTAAAGAGATGAACGAACTGAGTATGGAATGGAGCTTGGGCAACAATCGGTTGGCCACTTTGATGCCGTTGCCTTGTGCGACGGGAGTCATACAAAGATTTTTTTAATAAAAGCAACAACAAGGAGAAAGGAAAACCTCAAAGAGCGCGCGACATATTCGTCGCTCAGTTGATGTTGGCGGTTTCAGCAATGTCTTCCGCGAACGTCCCTGCATAATACCAAGGAATAAGCATCAATAATGAACAATAGACACAGTTATGCGGCAAAATAACAACTTTATATGCGAGCAAATGCAACATAAACTGCTTCTGAAACTTCGTATTTACTCCTGGAAACATTTTAATATTCGAAAAATTATGTGTCCCATGCAGGAATTTTTCAGTACGACATATGAAAATGCACTAACACTTTCTTTTTCATGCACCAATTGGTTAAAGTCAAACGGACACTTCTCTTAGCAAGCAAAGCGCTGTGAGAAAATTCATGACTTTATTTATGATTCAGAAATTCTATCGCACTCTTTCGTCGAATACTTCCTATAAAATTTACTTCAGAACTGGCGCATTATCACCAGAAAAAATAATGATTAATTACAGGGATTTTCTGCTCTCTCTGGCTTTCTGCCCGTTCTTCAGCGTGAAATCCTCAACGAGGATGAAACGGTATGTAAATGTCATAAGATGGTTGATACGGGCAAATACAGAGGCTCTTCAGATCCTGAGATTATTTCGGTATTCCTGCCCCACGACCCAAAATTTTTTTCAGAAACTTTTTTTTCTGAAACTTGCCCCAGGGGGGTTATTTGATGCGAGGAAACCGAATCTGAAGTCCGTTTAATCGGCATATGCACTAATCTATTGCAGAAGAGATTTTTTTTTACGGTATATGACGAATGTCATCCAAATTGGCTAGAAACCTCTTCTAGGGGGTTATTTGATGCGAGAAAGTGGAATATGAGGTTCGCTTTGATTGAGTGACAATTAAGTGATTGAGTAAAAACAACAAAACCACTCCTAGCAAGGATGGAATTCGGCATTCTGATCCCAGAGATTGAAGAATACCTCGCCAGGGGAACTCCGCCAGGTAGTCTATCCTCGAATATCAATCACCGTGCCATATCGCTCGGGCATGGCACTGTACACTTCCCGTAACTTTCGAAAATGACTAAATCAATCAAAGCGAACCTCATATTCGACTTTCTCGCATCAAATAACCCCCTAGAAGAGGTTTCTAGCCAATTTGGATGACATTCGTCATATACCGTAAAACTACCGAAACTTTCGAGATCGGCGGAATCCGTCAAAAAGGACTTCAGATTCGGTTTCCTCGCATCAAATAACCCCCCTGGGGCAAGTTTCAGAAAAAAAATTTGGGGTCGTGGGGCAGGAATACCGAAATTGTACCATAATTTAAAACGATTTTTTTGATTATGTATGTATGATGTAGCCAAATCGACTGGTTGCCAGGACCCCTTATTATAGCTCACTATTGATTTTTTTTTGTCGCTTGTGCAGGAGTCTCTTGTCTGGCACTCGTACGTGATTGAAGAAGACGCTAGTGTGTACTTTCGAGAATTGCTGCCGTTTACTCTTAAGTAAGAACTTATGTATAGCCTAGAGAAATAAATGTAGGTTTGCGTTGAGTGCAGATAAGGCTGAGCTCAGGGCAGTAGTTATTTTAGCCTGAAGTATCGTGGCGAGTGGCGTATGGCGGCGAGTGACGCTTTTGATCGCAAAGAAGAACCTCCGCGACCGCGACCGCATCCAAAAGGCAGCCGCCAAATTTCCATTAGGTGAAGACGGAGACGGCCAACAAGACTCTGCCTTCTATTATTAATGCCAATCAGAGCGGCTTTCTCAAAGAAATACACTCCACGAGACGTATGACTCCTAAGGGCGTTCAGAAGTTCGAGGCAATTGTGCAGTCTACTTCATCGACACCCCACTCCTACACCGTCCTCCCCCCTCAATCGCATATGGCACCCTCGGCGACTAGCTGTACGTGGTCCTGCAGGAGAAGAGGGAAAGTTTTTGCAGAGCTTCTCCTTTGCTGCTCGGAATCTGATAGTCCGTGCTTGCTCATTATGGCAAAGCAGCGCATGGAATACTGGATTCGGGCATGCGTCTTCTCTCCCTCGGCCCCTTCCACAGCTACCTGGTTGTCGACTCATCGTCGGCGTTCAAGGACCACGCTGCCTTCTATATCTGGGCCTCCTCTGGAAAGACCATCATAATCCGCAATATACCCGAAGGCGCCCATGATACAGCCATGTGACATTCTTCTTCCATCCGTTCAAGTCCCTCATAAGGCGTTTCACATCCTACGTGATGTGTCACGGGATTGACTTCGCCGTCTTCCAACGCGATTCAATTCTCAAGATGGTCAGCGCGGCGTACCACCAGCCCACTGCCCCCTGCTTCCAGCCCATGATCCGATATGCCTGGCATGGTGCTGGCAATATGGACCCCCACCCCGGCCACTTTGACACCCGCGTCCAAATCTGCTTCAGCGGCGACATCATCGTGCCTTGCGAGCATTCCTCCGGATTCCATTCCCCCTCGACACCTCGTTCATCCTCTGCGCCCACAATCACTGCAAGAAACCCTTTTGCTTCAATCACATCCACTATGCTAAATTGATGTTGCTCGATATCATCGTTATTTTATTTTGTTAATGAAGAGTCTGATGATAGTATTGATTTTTTTTTACAAATCCAAAAATAGTTGCAAAAGATTGGGGGATCTAACCCTCGACTCTCCGAGCACATGCAAAAAATTAAAACCTAAAAACCCCACTTTCTAGGCCATTATAGCGATCTCTGAAAATTTGTGCTAGTGGTACTCGATGAGGACTACCCAAAGATAAAGAGAACATTATTAAAAGCTTTGGCTAGAAATTTTGAATTCCAAAAATCTTTTTTTGAATATCTCTTGATAAGAGAAGGTTCGAGGGGAATTTTTTTATCTTGACCGTTTCGTCTATTTTATATTATTTAGAAAGCAGTCAGCAAGCTGCGCATGGATCGCTGGATGTCTGAGCAGCTTGACAAGTTGCGATCGCGGAATATCGAGGGTCTCGCGCTCCAGATGCTTCTCGACAGAAAGTACGATGGTACGAGTGAACTACATACATAAACATAAACACAAAACAGCTTATTAATCCTGTAATATGTTCGCATTTTTATTTACGCTTTTATTCATTTAGAAGAGGCAAGCAGCGGAGCAGAGAGGGTGGCAGGGAGCGAACAGCTCTGCCATGTCGGGCAGCCTTCCTCGTTTGTCCCGGACCCTGATCTGGTGTTGATATATTTCTTGTAAATGACACCTTTTCAAACGAACAGCTTTATGGCTTCTTGTAATTTTTCTTTTCTCAGGATGCCCAACTCCATCTCGTGGCGAAGGCTATTGTTCCGAAGATTGACATTCCGAAGGCGGAGAACTTCGTCATCGACGATGACGTGATCGTTTCAGCAGACACTTACAAAGAGGTTGGAATGCTGAACAGCTGCCGTGTACTCCAAGGCTTTTGTTATAAAGGGCAACTATAGGAATAATCTATTCAGCTCTTCGGCTGGAAAAGGCCACGACCTCTCGCCGGCAACTGCATGTGTTGGGTAAGGGTGTTCGCAAAATCTGTTGACAAGTTCACCCAATCCCGGTATAATATCTTTTCTCCATCCTACTCTTGTCAGACGATTCATCAATTTGCTCTCTTCATATCTATTTGGAAGATTCTTTTTACTATCTCCCTTTCTATTTCTGCCTTGTTCCCCTCTTCTTTTTGGTTAGATTAGCATTTGTCGAACCCGATTTCATGACCATTTTAAACACTGATTACCAAGTCACTACCAAATCAAATGATTCCGAATCTGGCCTGTTTAGAAATCACGAGGCGAGAAGACATTGTACTGGTTGTCAGTGGACAACGACAGCTAATATTTATGCGAAGACCAATTGATCATTAAACGGATTCAACGTTAATGGAGGTATCCGGGGAATAATTAACCTAAGTATCTTTCTATATGAACATGTTCATCTTGGCGGAAAACATGTATCCAGAAAGTTTGAGCGAATTTCTTCCATTACATTCTGCGCAATAGTAACGCGAAAACTGGCGGGTAGAGAATTAGCTACGGTAGGCCAGAGCCGCAATCCTATTTCACACGCTCTCTCGACAGAGCGACAGGCAACTTTATGAGCGCGCGCATTCAAACTGCTTCTCTAGCACTACTGTAGAATTATTCGTCGGATACTTCCTTTAAAGGAGCTCGAAAGTCGCTAACTCCTAACACGAAATGCCTGATCTTTTATGAGCAATGGCAATTTGCCAAGATCCTTGCTCTCGTAAAGCAAGCGTTTGCTTGAACAATTTAAATTGGCGGTTTGGGTCCGGTAGTGAATCAACGCATTTGTCGACATATATTTCATGGCCAATGGAACCATCTTTCACCCTCGCTGGTCAACCTATGCTCCGACAAACCATTTAGACCATGATTTAGTTGGCGACAACTGTTAAATTTAAAGTTCTGTGAAACACACTAATATTTCCTTAGATCAGGTGACGCTTTTCAGGTGGAAAATACTCCTTTAACTTTTAGTTTAGTGAATTGACTCTTTCCTGATGCATTCGCAAGCTTAATCCGGACACGTTCGCAGAATCATCCTAATAGAGAAAATTTTGAGTTTTCGCCTCCTTTAACATAACCCTTCATGCAATTTTTTGTTGTGAAAATCATGTAATTTTAAATCCTCTATCGAATTACGCCAAAACTGAGCGCCGTTGACTTTTTCTACATACATTTCTACATGTGTTCATATTATCATGCGAGAAGTATCTACCATATTTCGTAGTCCCTATAATCTGTATGCTTCTCCCCTACTTTCTTTTATGTATACATATATGAATGTTGCCTTATTTTGTAATAGTGTCCTGTCTTACATCGCCCTTATTTTTCAAACGCCTATTCCTCCGATGCCTTTCTTTGTAGGCATAGTTTTGATTGTGACCTTTTTTCTTATTACGACTAGTTCACTTACTACTAGCTCATCTAACCTCCGTTCATCTCATTGTCAGCAATTGCGTACTTTTTTGGTGAAATTTATATTCTTGCTACAAGCTATTGATAAATAAAAATTGGTTTAATCGGCATATGCACTAATCTATTGCCGAAGAGATCAAATCGTGTCAATTGTGGCAATTTCATACCTTTTATTTTCCTGCAGATCTTATCGGCATCTCTGAATCAATACTTCAAAGAGCTCGAATCCCCTGTCGCTCCTGAGTCGTCGTCAAAACAAGGAACTGAAGACAAGGTCGAATATTTCACGAGTGCCTCCAGTAGAGAAATATTGTGTACTTGACTTTTCTGCCATAAACAAGTAACATTGTCGAAATTCGAAAAAAAAACTAACTTTTAAAAGATGTTCTTGCTTTGCAGAATGGAGTCAGCTCTTCGGGCTTTGGAACAATAAAGAAAGAAGAAGACTTTATCGAACAGGAGCCGAAGAGAAAGAAGAAGAAGATGGCTGAAAAGACTGGAGCGAAGCTGTCACGAAAAATTTACTTCAATTGAATTATTTTAACATCTAAATGGTTTCTCGATTTTCCAATTAGGGAAGTGTTGTCAGTTTTGTTTGTTGTTATGTCTGACGTGTACGAATGCCCATTTTTATCTAATAGAAGCGGCGACGCTTTATCATCGATGGACCCGCTTATACTAAATCTACTAATGAAGCTTTTGGAATTCAACGCTTGGGGTTTGCAACATATTGTTATTCATTTTTAAAATTCCTTTGCGACTACAAAAAAGGAAGAAATCTGTGTTGAAGTTGATAACATGGCCAATAATTGGCAAGCCTGGTAGTTCCACGAAAAGGACAGCTACGATCTGAAATGCTAGAAGAACCATGAAAAGATTGCAATAAGGCACGCTTATCGTAAAAGAACAATTACCAGTTCATTGACAATTTGTATGTATGTATTTATGTACATATGTATATGTACTAGGGCAAAGATGTCGGCCTATCTTTATCGTGTTTCTATTTCACCTTTGTTCTTTGGTGCCTTCTGTCACTCTCATGCGTTCACTCTCTAACTTTAAAATATCTTATTATCTGTTTTATCTCCATCAACCATTCGGTTAAAAAATAATTCTCGTTGACTCACCCATGGCAATTACTTATTTGCACGAAGCACGAAGCAGCTGACAATAAGAGCGAAAATTTCAACATTATCACTAAGCATTTATGCTTCGCGAATTTTGCGAAGATTTTGAGGGACTATACTCTCTTTCTGTTAGAGTTTGTTTCGAATTAATCATAATGGGAAAGTCGGTTCTTACAGCAAAAGTACAATCACGGATAAGCACCACTAATCTCGAACGGCTTAAATGCAAAGGACGAAGAGGGCGATGCATTTTCCTCTCAATCTCTGGTGCCTATACGCCCTTTCTCTCGCTTTCCCTTAAAGCATTGACGGAGAGAACTCTTGATCACCGTTGTCATTTTCCGCCAGGAAGTAACCAGCAAAGATTTACTATTCCATGCGAGTATGAGAGTCGACGCCCCGATTTGTGTGCTTCTTCTCCATCTACTTCTGATATCTGCTGCATCCAGTCACTTGTACCCGTCGCCGCAGTTCTTCGCTGACCACCATATCAAGCATCATCACGCAATTGATGTTGGCAGACAATTTTATTCAAAAAGTGCAGTAATATTTTCAACAACAAAAAAAACAATTGATAGAAATTAGCCGACGTCTGTGAGAAGAGGCAGTGCCTGGAGACATTCTCATTCGAACGGCTGTTCTCCCTTCTCATGCTTGTCTACTCACTGCTCCCCTCCGACTGCCAGGAAGACCTCGATGTCTTCAAGAAGTCTTTCTCTAGCGTTCTGCGACGAGAGAATGTCACGGATGCCGAGAGGAATATTGTGACCACATGTACATACATTTTACGATCCTCTTTTTCTCTCTCTCTCTCTCACTCTTTCTCTATTTCTCTATCCATACTCTCTCTATCTCTTAATACTTTCTATGTATTTGATCATTGTTTAAGTGGTGGATGCAACGGGCAAGCCATCTCCCGGCATCACAAAGGGTCATCTCGCCTTCTTCGGCACGTTCAGCCAATGCACTTCACTCATGCAGCCGGTCGCCAACAGAACTCGCCCTTTCGTCGGAGCATACTTTCGGTGCAATCTTTGAAGAGCAACAGGAATGCTTTATCTATTCCCCTTTCTACAGACTCTATATGGATGTGGAACTACGCAGCAGAAGTGAGGAAGGAGCCTGCTCCGAGCTGTCCTCCCCAGCCACTGGCCAGACTCCCCTCTTCCTCGCTCTCGATGTTTGCCTGCCTGCGAGCTGCGACACACGCGCCCTGTACACCCATCTCGTAGATGGTCATCAATTTTAAATCGATAAAAATTAACTGTATCAAATATTCATTTTGAAGAAAAATAATGCAGGGATTAATTGTGCAATCCGCTAAGGCCCAAACGCAACAGACACTCCAATCTGCTCGGTGCGTGGAGTGAATGACGGAGCAGGAAAGCCCGGGGCTTCCTATTACATCATTCAGTACGCTTACGAGACTTCACAATCTTGAAACAACATTGCCTCTCTTCTTCAGAGCACTCTTCATCGCCATCGCTGCCTTCTGCGTCGTCGTTGGCGCAGCCGACTATCTCCTCTCTGAGAAGCTTCAAGATTATCATCCTGTTATTGTCCGTGAGTTCACACTCCTTTTCCACCAGCACCGATCTAAACTGTAGATACTATTCCTCTCACAGATCGCATTTGGAAGTTTCTGACGATCTTTTCGGCCCTTCGAAACATTTCGTCAATCTTCGCGATGATCCCCCAGAATCAAGTAAACCTTGTTCTGGAAACGAGTAGACATTCGTGGATGTCGCAAATTTAGAAGCAAACTATTCGTATTTTACCATGTATACGCGTCCTCAGTTGCTCTTGGGTGATCTTCGGGCAACTACTTCTCGTGTATCTCAATTACACCTGTTAGTGCTCCAAATAAATATTTTTCTTTATATTCACTGCTGAAATCTAATTTTATATCTACTCATTCATTAATACATGATTCCTGCTTACCGGTCACAAATAATGTTTTAGCGAACCCGATCGATGTCTTGGATATGACGAAAGATGTCACCACTGAGTTGCTGGTGAACGCCTTTTTCGCCGTCGACACCTTCTTCTTCCTCTCAGGGTTGATCCTTGCATTCAACTGGTATGTATGTAGGTTTTTTTATTTTTCATTTTCCATTATCTAAAAATCCACGTTGTTAATCAACCTTTATAACTTAAACGTTCTCCAGTCAGTCAATACAGGTTTAAATCCTACAAGGAGCGCCCGAAAGACTTCTACTCTCCAAGTTCATGGGTGTATTTCTACGTGCACAGGCTATTTCGGTAGGTTTCGGAATTTGTAAATATTTCGAATTGCACATTTATAGAATAATAATATTCTTCCGACTGATAGGCATACATAGTATGTGCATGATATAAGGTAATAGAAAATAGGTTCTCCGTTCTCAGTCTCTCTCCGCCCTACTACGCCGCAGTCCTTTTCACGGCGTTCGTGTTCAACGTCAACTGGTTGGTCGACATGCCTCTATACATGCGGCCGAATGTTGCTGAGGACCCTTGCAAGACATCTTGGTGGGCTGAGCTGCTCTTCATCAACAACTATCTCTTCTGGGACAAGCCAGTCTGTTCATAATCTCACTTTTGTTGCTAATTTTTCGATTTGGTTATGTTTAAAAAAAACATATCTGTGTCCTAGTGCCTGGGCCAGGCCTGGTACCTGGCGGCCTCGATGCAGATGTTCATCTTCTCTCCCCTCGTCCTCGTTCCCCTCGCTCTCGTCCCTGCTGCCGGCGTCGCCATCGCGGTCGCCTTCATCCTCGCGAGCACTGCCGCGCACGTCTTCACTATCTTCTACTTTCACTATCCGGCACGACGCCCTTTCTTGCACTTATGAAAGAAGTGACCACACAATCGCATGCGAATAACTCGAGCTGTTAAATGTTATGAAGAATCCTTAAAGGAGGCGATATGCATGAGACAGCAACAATCTTTTCAGCCTGCCAGCGTGAGCTTCGGGCCGAGCGATCCCGAAGCTGAACAGCTCGAGTATGCTGTCATTGTTAACATTCTTAAATATGTACATTTTGTACTTTGTAAGACAGATTTTTAATCAGTCTTATACATATTCCAGTATTTACTAGCGCCGTAGATCCCAGTAATAATTCTCAAAAGATAGTTTTTTTTTCTCGAGTAAGTACCAGTTGTACGTCTTCGCCGCGCCGTACATCCGCTGCCAAGTTTACATAGCGGGCATGCTGGTCGGCTGGCTCTTGCACTTCAGGCGACGGCGGATTCATCCCACACTCTGCTCAGTGGTATGCTCTTGCTCTTTTTCCCCTTCTCTCTCTCTCTCCCTCATGATGATCTACTTTATTCCTATAGCGGCGGAAGAATATAACTTACCGGAACTCTCAATATCCAGACGAAAGAAAGTGTAATTGAAGGTGCTGGCCCTTGCTCTGTGGGTCAGTGCACTCTGCCTGATGCTCCTTGCCCTGCTCGGTCTGCACTCCTTCAACTCTGGCCTGCCTCTCTCGCTGGCTGGCCGCGCTGCTTACTCCGCCCTCTCTCGACTTGCTTGGACTGCCGGACTCTCGTTCATCATTCTCGCATGCGAGCATGGATATGGCGGTGCAGTCGAAGAATTTGCTTACATCTCACATTTTTCAGAAATACATTTTTTTACTATTTAGGCTCTATTTTCTAGATTTATACATGAGTGTCTACTTTCCTTAACACTTATTTTCCAAAAGAAAGATAATATAATGATCTGATGCCAGGCCCTGTGAACCGGTTGATGTCTCATGGCTTCTGGACCCCCCTCTCCCGTCTCACTTACTCTGCCTTCCTTGTCCACATGCTCGTCATTCTCTACGTCACTGGACTCACCAAGAACGATATCTACTTCTCCAATTTTACTGAACTGGTTATTTAGTTTATTATTCAGAATACCATGCACACATAAATCATAACTATTTATTACAGTGTCTGACTCGTGGTCTCCCTGCAATTGTTATCACGTTCTTCGTTGCAATCTTCTGGAGTGCCTTTTACGAAATTCCCTTCTCCAAGGCTAGTCCATTTGATTGTGAAAATATCAAACTTTTCTTCAATCAATATCATTTACTTTTGAATAAAATCTCTACTGTTCAGTTAGAAGTTCTCTTCTGGGTGCGAATTCGAAATGAGCGAAAGCGAAAAGTAAGTGAAATGCCCCCACAAGAAAACAAGGAGCAGATTTCTAATGTGACCTCTCAGTGATCAGCATTTGAATTTATGCAAAATTAATTAACTATGTACATAGGTATACAGTCAAAGATGTTAGGATACGCTGGTACTGTGCACATGCACATCTGTATAAAATTCTACATAAGTATATTCGTCTAGAGCGATAAAGAGAACGAGTACATCACAATAGACGGATATAGCGTGACAAAGCGAAATGAATCTTGTTTACGCCGAGCAACTTTTAGAAAGCACCAGAGATCTTGCCCAAATGGCGGAACATTGAATAGTAGAGAGAAGGGTTCATAGAGAGCTCAACAAGGTTTATAAATTGATATATTCTCAATCATGTATCCTACATAATTGTTGCTCTTCATTTCTTTTATTTTTATTTTTTGATAAATGTTTCCAATGAACATCAACATTTCCATCATTCACTCGAGAGACGGCAGCGGCGACTGGTTGCCCCTCTCTTCCTTTCTCCACTTCCCCCTCTTCGTCCTCTCCCTTCCAATGCTTGGCGTTCGGTGGCGATTCGCTGACTGCTTGTCTCGCGAGGCGAGAGATGCGTACAAGAAGGCGCAGAACAGCACAAATCAGTTAAACTTTGATGAAACTGTTTGCATCTTTATTTAAATAATTAATCATTCTGGAGAACATTGACCTCGGCCATGTTTTGTTTCAGTGACGATGCGATCGAATTCTTTGAGCATGTAATCAACGACAAAGTAGCCTGCGGACTCATTACTCGTTAGTTGATAAAGTTCTTTTGGTGTTTTTTATTTCTGTTTGATAATTTGAATTAAAGTTAAATTTTCATTTCCCGCTCTCTCGCAGGCGGCAGTCGGCTGCTTCAGCTCGGTCTCTTTTGTCTCTTCCACGTTCTCACGTCGCTGAACTTTCTGCTCGTAATTTGCGTCACCATTCCTTTCAATGAGCAGTTAGTGGATCTTTCCTTCCTCAAATAGCCTAAATGTTAACCTGAAACATCACAACTTCTTTTGTTCAGCTTCTTGCCCATTTCCACGACGCTCCTCTCTTATCTGCTGGCCGTTTATATCTTCTTCAACATGCTCTACCATTATCACAAGGCTGGCTATGAAATATTCAAATGTATTATCAATGATTAGGCAGTTCTTTATTTGCCTATTAATAGAAGGGATCCTTAGGCCGTCTGGACGAGGCCCGTACTCCCTCCGCATTCCTCCAATGGCAGATGGTGTGGATATTGCAAAGTTAGCAGGAGAAAGACCCTTTGATGTTGTCGGAAAAAAATTTAATATCACAGTTTTTTTTAAATAAATGGTTCCGTTTCTGATATCCTTGGTTGAGAACCACAAGCCCTACGGAGTCCATCACTGCGGCATCTGCCGAGTCTGCATCGTTGGCATGGACCACCACTGTGTTTGGGTCAGCAGATGGATAAGAGCTCCGAATGGAAAAAGAGCATCCAAAGAATGTTCAGACCCAGCAATGCATCGGCGCACACATCCGCATCCACTTCATCCTCATGCTCTTCTGGCTATTGGTCGGCGCTGTAAGCTATCTCCTCCTCGGCTCCATGGCCATCATCTACCATATCATCTGGTATATCGGTCAGTTGAGCATTGCTCATTTGGTCAGCAAGCAATCTTTTTGCAAGCGGCAATTAAGAGTCACTCGATTGTTCAGGAGTGGTTTCGCGGCCTCATGGCATGGCAATCGGCAGGGCTCTGCTCGAGGATGGTCCAGTCCACTTTTGTGATGCCAAGCTCAGCACTGCGTTTCTGCAGGTATCCAATTGCTCGCTATTCAGAGTTATCATTCTAACGTCTTCTTGCAGTCTTACCTGTGTGAGCACTTCACGGACTCTTTGGCTCAGCTCCTCGGCTTCACCAGTTTCCTCTCCACCGCTGTCTGCTTCATCGTTGGTGTGTGGAATGGCGGGGAAGATGAAAATTGGATAGGATTTTCCATTCCAAGTCTATGGATTTCCTATATTTTATTATTGATAATGCAAACGAAGCTTCTAACAATGAATTTCTTCCTAACCTGAGCGATGAGTCTTCATTCGAATGTTACAAGCGAAATCGAGAATCTTTCCAGGCTGCTTTCTTATCTGGCAAGTGTATCTGATCTCGCGAGGATGCTCGCACATTGACTACCTTCAGAAAGGCACAGGGTACGGCTCTTCTTTTCTCCACTTGAAACGAAGTAGCTGTTCAAAGAGCAACATTTTAGGAGTGCACCAGTTTTGCAACGACGGAATTAATAAACGGAATTAAAAAATTTTAATGTTTAATAAATACTTTCCAGAGAGAATCACTTCTCGGGCTTGAGCCAGCGCAAAATGTGGCTGATCTACTATCATCGTTTCTTCACCGAGTTGCTCGGATCGATCTTACAAAACATTTTCATCCCCAGGCCCCAACCACCACTCTTCCAGGTTCCGTAACAGCATATTTCTTTCTGCTTTTACATATTTATCTCGATTTGTGCGGCTGAAAAAGATTCACACAAGCTCGTATCACATTAAGGAAAAAAAATTGTGCCAGAAAGATATGAATCTTGCAGATGACTGACAAGCAGGTTTTCATGATGATAGCGAGGAGACGAGAGACTCGGGATGGATCGAAACAGGAGAAGATCGTATGATTCGGGGAATGAAGTTTAGGATGTGGGCTTCAAATTTGGCCCATTGTTTTATTTGTATCATTTTAAAATTTCTTTCGCGAACTTGAAGGCAATAAAATGTCTTTGTGCAATCCATATCCTTATCACCCACAACAGGCCCGTTCAGTTGACAGGCATTCGAGAAATTGCAAAGAGATATTGAAAAGAAAGGCATACATATGTACATGTTGTCGATTAATGAACAATAAACGGATTATAAAAATGGGAAAATTAGGCCTTTTAGTCTGAGGTAAGATGATGAGCGTGAGAATCATAATTATGACTTCAGACTGCCACCGAATTACGATCGTTGAACCCTGAATTGAAGTAAAATGCAGCAATTCAATTCTACTATTGAAGATAAAAAAAGCTCGCGCGTGCGCAGAAGTGAGGAAGAAAGAGAGCGAGAGGGAGAGATACAGTAATACAGAGAGAAAGAGAGAGAGAGAGAGAGAGAGAGGAGTAGGGAGAGAGAGGGAGAGAAAGGGAGAGAGAGATAGAGAGAGGGATAGAGAGAGAGAGAGGACTTGAAGGAATGTCAGAACTGTTGTCCGAGCTACAAGCAGAGACATTGAGATGCAACGTTTATATTTCCAGTTATTCTCAATTTTTTGTAATTGTGCACTCCTCAACCTCTCTTTTTCTTTATTTTCTCATAATTCGAAACGGCGCTGGCGACTGGTCACTTGTCCCTTCACCTCTCCACTTCCGTTTCCACCTCTCCCAATACCCACATTCGGTGTTCGCATGACACATTTCTGGGTGAACTCGTGAGCCTGCCGAACACGTGATTCCGCAGATTCTTTATTCAGAATATTTCCTCATGCAAGGATGGACTAAAACGGTACAGGAAGCAAGAATATTTTACATAGATAGTGAGTACAGTATGAAGTAAAGTAAAGAGAAAGTAGTCGGTTAAACTGCATCTTACAGACTGCATACAAGAGGTTCGAGAATAGTACAAGCATGTGTTATGGTTTGAATATGATAGAAACAGGTATGGATCGCACAATCATATGGATGAAAGTCCAGAAAACAAAAGATTTTGCTTTAAAAAATACTTCAGGTAAGTCGATAATCCTTATACGACAGTTAAGGATTGACTTTTCAATCTAGGGTTACGTGTGTAAATTGGCAGAATGTTTCAATGAGGTAATACGAAGCAACTAGAACTAGTTTAGTAGTAAGTGAGAGATGGACATGGGTAGGGCAATCGGGAGATACAGAGAAAGGAGGGGGGGGGGGCGTGGCCTGCTTACCAATCTTCCTTATCGAGCGGTCTGCGATCGAATATCTTCAGCTTGGGGAAGTTGGGAGGCAGCGTCTTGCGGGATGCAGTGGCCCTCTGGAAGGAACAATCAGCGGCTCTGTTGAAGGTCGGCTGCTGCCGGCCAAGAGAGCTCCCACTCACTCCGAATCCCTGGCTCCGACCGTCGACTCCGTCCTGTTCCTCCTGCTGCCCTCCTCCAAAACCCGTGTTCGCGAATCCTCCGAAGCCCGTGTTTGTGAATCCTCCAAAACCCGTGTTCGCGAATCCTCCGAAGCCCGTGTTTGTGAATCCTCCAAAGCCGGTGTTCGCGAATACGAGCCAGTCCTCTCGTCCTGTAACGAAGATACAATTAACCAAAAGCCATTCAGCTTTTCTTTTCGTTCACAGTAAACAATTAAAAAAAACCTCAAACCCGTTTCTTTTTCAATTTGTCAATCCTCCCGCACCAGATCACTTCAACATTAGTTATTATGCTATCTTTTTTACCTTCTTTTCCGCAACCTTCGAAAAGCCGAACAAGGAGACGAAACCGCCATAATTCTTGCGGACGAATGGCTCAACTGGGTTTGAAGTTGACGAGATATTTTTGTTCACTGGAGCCGGAGACCAATCCTGCATAAATCAGGGAAATAAAACAAATTCATTAATAATGTGAGTTTTGCATTGTTTTCTTCTTTTATATGCTCTCTTAGAGATCATTGCCTACAAACAGAATACTCCGCAATCAACTATCATATAATCTGGACGAAATGTCTAAAAATGTCCTTAACCTCATCGTCGTTCGCAATGCCCGACTTGACTTCGACTTTCAGCAGAGTTCGGTCAAAGTCTCCATCGCTGTGGAAAGTGCGGGAGGAGCCGCCATCGCGGCGTTCGTTGCCTGAGCCAGTCGTCGACTCCGAGTCGACTCCCCTCTCGTGCTCTCCAAAATCTCGAGCATCCTGAAATTTTAAAATTAGATAACCCGTTTCACTTAAAAGGCTTTATATCGAAAAATGATATTTTCCACCGAAGTTAAAGGAATAACAATCAGGATACAAGCTAGGAGCCTTTTTCATTAGCCAAGTATTCAAGGCAAGAGCTGGTGACCGACAAGGGAGTAATTACCACTATTGATTACTTGCGAAAACAGGGCGATCCAGCGGGTTTGTTCCAGTAAAAAAGGTGGTAAGATTAAAAAAAAAACTCAGAATTTGTGTTTCAAAATATGAGTTGGCGTTGGCACAGGTGAAGCCCAAAATCCTGTTTGGTCTGTTAAATATACGGATTCTATGACTAGTACCGACCTTGCCAAACGTTCGATTTCCTTCGAAGATGGAGGAGGCGCTGTCATCGAATTGTTCGCAGCCCGAGTCGGGAGAAGGCGCACGCTGTCCCTTATCCTGTCAATGGCATTGTTTATATCAAAAGAGATTGTATTTATTTCAAATCAAAATAAAAGTCTCGGTCAAGAGCCTTACAAAAAGGCTGGGTAGTGGGACTTATGGACTCGGAAAGGAGGTAGAGTAACGTAAAAAAAAGGATTTGTTTTTGCTACAACTTGCACTACAAACGGAGTCGGGTAACCCAGTTTCAAATATCCCTGAGAACAATTCCATCCCCCTAAAAATGCCACCCCACAATAAAAATATTCCTTTTTCTCTATCCTGAGCCACGCCTTGGTGTTAATGGTTGCCAAAGCGGTTACTGTGAGCTGGTATCTGATGGTACCAAGTCTAAGTCATAGGGGGAGGGTATCAAGGAATCATCTTCCCAAATCCTCTCTAGAAGACAATCCAAAACGCACAGCAATATCGGAAAGATGGGGAGTTGGAGGAGCGCAAGAGAGGAGTTGGGGGTTGGGAAAAGATGGGAATTCACGAGTGAAGGCCAGCACTCGCATAGCACAGAGACTGCGTGGCCGACCATCGAGACGAGTCGTCTGGTCGGGTTGTCTTCCTCGTCGCGATTCACCTTGGAGAGAAGGCGCTCGAGTTCGGCGGATGCCGAAGCAGAACGCGTCTTCTTCGACTCAGAGCCTTCCTATAAAATCTTTATTTTATGATTTCCTGATCATAAAATTAAGACCAGCTACCTAACTTAAAGAAAACCGAGTTGTAAGAGCGCTGTCAATACAAATTGCACCAGTGATTGAAGAGAAAAGAACAAACCTCGTTCCAAAGATACAGAAGCATCTGCATGCACTTGCAGACCGCTGTGAGGATGTCGACATTCTACAAGAGAAGAAAAGATTTTAAATAATCTTCTCATGTTCAATTACACTATGAAAATACGTGGCGACGAAATGCCAACAAGTCAAATCATCAAGTAAATACCGGCAGCATAGCCAGAAAGATTCACAAAAGACTCGCTAAATTTCAGATTTGACTTTTTGATAAGAATGATATCTGCCACGAACAGACATCGATTTACAAGAAACACCTGCTTCCCGAAGAAGATATGGGGAAAGCCTAATGACGGGACTTCGACAGTAGACAAACAATCTCCAGGATAGTGGAATATTTCAGCTTCATTTTCATTTTCACTTTCTCGAGGATCACTATTTAAAATTATCGCTACACCAAAGTACTGTATTTCGCACCAAAACTTTTTTGGATAGAAACTGCCTCAATCCTTAATCAATTAGTCCCCGGCCCGTCCCAGACCCCATCCCGAACCTGTGCTTCGTCCTGGTCGAGGTGGCCAGGCATGTCGGATCGGATGATCTTCAGCGAATCTTCGATCCGGTAGATCATCTGCTGACGAAGCAGCTTCTCCTTCTGCGCCGCCGCCATTCTCGAGTTTGCTTCTTCTGCTGAAGAACAGAGGAGCGATGGGATAGGCCACCATACAGAAGCCATTTAACGCGGGAAACCATTTAGAAAATGATGTCTTAAAACGTAAATTTCAACTTTATTTCATAAAACAAATCAAGTGGTAAATGCAGTAGAAAGTGGTATTTGAGTTTTCACTACCACACTTTACACCGAAATACACCGAATAAACGGCACTTCGGCATCACAAAATCAAGCAGCATTTTCGAAATGATTGCTGTGTTTTTGATGGTTTCGTTGTTCTTGTTTGGGTTTTGGCCTATTTTCGTAAGATTATTATTTGATACAACGCTAGTATCGCCCAGTACATTTCGAACCACCTTCGGGGAAGTGCTGAACCTGTTGATGTGATATTTTAATATCTTGTTACCACGACGAAGCTTGATTCTTCGAATACTCGAAGAGTAGTTTATTGCCTTTCAATTGAGGCTTAGATCGGCTTGGTCAACTACGCTGTTACTCCGCTCTGTGTGGATTGGGAATGGCGGAGGCTGACTGCAGAGACGACACGGTTAGCTGCTTTCTATTTGAGTTCTTGTTGTTTTGTTTCTCATGCTGCAATTGATACTTCCGATAGCATTCATGGCAATGGGGCTAAATTGAATGACGTGGCTCATGTAAATTTAGTTTTTGATCAATTTTTTTTGTCTAAAGGATATTCGGTGTTCGAGCCTAGAGATAGAGAGAGAGAGAGAGAGACAGTGAGAGACAGAGAGAGAGAGAAAGAGGGACAGAGAGACGGGAGAGGTGGGTTAGAGAGAGAGAGAGAGAGAGAAAGAGACCGAGAGAGGGGAGAGGTGTGTTACAGAGAGAGAGAGAAGCAGAGAGACAGAGAAAGAAAGCTAGAAAGAGCGAGAACGGAAAATGGCTAAGTTGGTCAATATTTGCATACATATATAATTTGCAAAGAAATTATGCTGTGAGTACTGTAGAAATTTGAGAGAAATTTACACCAAGAGAAATGGCTGTATAAATTCCGTCAAATAATGGTCAATGCGATCAAAAGATTGAAATTTGAATAGATTGCATACAAAGGGTTGGAGGATGGTACAAGTTGGTGTTATGGGTTGAATGTGAGGCGGAGATATGTTAGAATTGCACCTTGATGACAGTTTAAGAAATAAAACGGTCAGAATTGAAACGCATTAATTCAGACTTATACAAAGTTTATAAATGGAGAATTCTAATTGTTTCACTTGACTTCTTTCAAATGATTGTCAATCTCTCGTTCCCATTATTCCTGCATTATTTCGCTTTACGGCGGCGGCGAGTGGTTGCTTCTCCCTTCCCCGTCCTCCTTCTCTTCCTCCCTATGATTGGTCTTCGCTGGCGCCTCGCTGACTGCTGCTTCACTCCCGAGCTGAAGAATGCCTACAGGAAGGTGAAGGACGGCAATCACGACGGCTCCGTGTCAGTTAAAGTTTCATCCACGTTTTCACATCTTCAACCACTTCTCAATGATCTCGGCCATGGTTTCTGCGTTGTTTCAGTGAAGAAGCCATCGAATGTCTGGAGCATATGGTCAACGATAAAGTGGCCTGCGGGATCATTACTCGTTAGTTGTCATGCTTCTTCTAGGCTTCATTTATTATTCCGTTAGCGGACAAATAATTTTCATTTGTCTTCGTCACGCAGGCGGCAGTCGGCTGCTTCAGCTCGGCCTCTTCTGTCTCTTCCACTTTCTCACGTCGCTGAACTTTCTGCTCGGGATTTGCGTCATCATTCCTTTCAATGAGCAGTTAGTGGATCTTTCCTTCCTCAAATGGCCTAAATATTAACCTGAAACATCACAACTACTTTTGTTCAGCTTCTTGCCCATTTCTGCGACGCTCTTCTCTTATCTGCTGGCCGTTTATTTCTTCTTCAACATGCTCTACCATTATCACAAGGTGGGCTATGAAATATTCAAATCTATTATAAAAGATTTAGCTTTTTCTTAGTTTGCTTGTTAATGCTCAGTCTGTGTGGGCGAGGTCCATTCTCCCTCCGCCTTCAACCAGTGGCAAATGGTGCGGATATTGCAAGGTTAGCAGGCGCACTTCATATTGCAAATCGCTTTGGTAATATGAGAAACGATGGGTCTCATTTTGCGTTCTGTGAAACACTTGAAACGTCAGTAAATGGTTCCGTTTCTGATATCCTTGGTTGAGAACCACAAGCCCTACGGAGTCCATCACTGCGGCATCTGCCGAGTCTGCATCGTTGGCATGGACCACCACTGCGTTTGGGTCAGAGGAAGGATGACTGCTCCGAAAGGAAGAAGGACAGCCAAAGAATGTTCAGACCCAGCAATGCATCGGCGCACACAACCGCATCCACTTCATCCTCATGCTCTTCTGGCTATTGGTCGGCGCTGTAAGCTATCTCCTCCTCGGCTCCATGGCCATCATCTACCATATCATCTGGTATATCGGTCAGTTGAGCATTGCTCATTTGGTCAGCAAGCAATCTTTTTGCAAGCGGCAATTAAGAGTCACTCGATTGTTCAGGAGTAGTTTCGCCGCCTCATGGCATGGCAATCGGCAGGGCTCTGCTCGAGGATGGTCCAGTCCACTTTTGTGATGCCAAGCTCAGCACTGCTTTTCTGCAGGCATCCGAATGCTCGCAATTCAGAGTTATCATTCTAACGTGTCCTTGCAGTCTTACTTGTGCGAGCACTTCACGGACTCGTTGGCTCAGCTCCTCGGCTTCACCAGCTTCCTCTCCACCGCCGTCTGCCTCATCGTTGGTGTGTGGAATGGGGGGGGGGGGGTGGGGAGATGAAAATTGGATAGTATTTTCCATTCCAAGTCGATGGAATTCCTATATTTTATTATTGATAATGCAAACGAAGCTTCTAACAATGAATTTCTTCGGAATCTGAGCGATGAGTCTTCTTTCGAATGCTACACGCGAAATCGAGAATCTTTCCAGGCTGCTTTCTTATCTGGCAAGTGTATCTGATATCGCATGGATTCTCCTACGTTGACTACATTCAGAAATTCGCAGGGTTCGATTCTTGGCTTCTTGATTAGTTTAAAGAGCAAGAATGGTCAGAATGATTGCAGGAGTGCGCCGGTCTTTATTGCAAAGGAAGGCAGCGAATGCAAGTCAGCCTTTATTCTATCGCATATTTTTGCATTTATGATTCTTCACCTCTCTTAAATTATCATTTGTAATCATAAACTTATTAAAGCAAATAAATTTGCAGAGAGAACCACTTGGCCGGCTTGAGCCTGCGCAAGATGTGGCTGATCTACACTCATCGTCTCTTCACCGAGTTGCTCGGCGCCAACGGCCGGCCGGCCTGGCAGAACATTTTCATCCCCCGGCCCCAGCCACCGCTCTTCCAGGTTCTATCTACAGTTTGCAGATCACGATTTGTACTAGTGCAAGGAAAGGCTCCACACAAACTCCTATTGCATTCTTTAAAAAGAAGCAAGAAAGATGTTCTATCTTGCAGATGACTGACAATCAGGTTTTCAAGATAACGCAGAAACAAGAGAATGAGGATGGATCGGAACAGGAGAAGAGCCAGTTGCTCATGGTCGTGTGAATGGAGGAATGGAGAATGGGATGTGGGCAGACAATTGGGCCTTTTTTATATTTATTTTATTGTTTCTTTCGCGACCTTACATATATCAAGGTAATAAAAAGTTTTGCAATCCAGGTCTTTATCACAGTTAAGATGACAAGAACGCGCCATGAACTCAAGTTAATCAGATTAGCAATGAAAACGGAGGAAGAGAATTTAGAGACATGCACCAGGAACAATGTGTGAAGAAGTTGTAGAAAGAGGACGAAATGTGTGAAGTAAACTAATCTAAAAATTAATATGCTTCTAAAAAATATATGACTTCTTTGAGCGACTGTTAATGTTGTACACTTTCAAATATTCTCGTAATCTCCGGAATCGCCTTGTTTGCCTCATCAATTTCTCTGGAATTGATGGATGTATATAGTTGCCAGTTTGCGTGCACCTTTTCAATATCTCCATTATTGCGCTTATCCTTGATTTTCATGGTCGATGCTGTCTTTCTCTTTGTCGCTCTCTTTGTCTCTCTCACTCTCTCACATCTCTCTTTCCCTCCCTCTCTCTTTCTCTTTCACTCTCGCTCTCTCTCTCTTTCCCTCTGTCTCTCACTATCTCTCAAGCATAGTAACACGGACACCCACTGAACTTTGCACACACTCCATCACTTCACCCTGAAACCGGCTCCCTCTTACATGATCTAAGCTCTCTTCATTGCCTCACTCTCTCTCTCTCTCTCTCTTTCTCTCTCTCTTTCTCTCTCTCTTCCTCTAGCTCATGGTCAGCTCATTCTCGCCTACATGTCATTATCACTCTGCAAGTAGGCTGTAGATTGCGTGATTGCTATAAACATGGTCCGACGTTTGCTCACCTCCTTGCACTCTTAACCCTTTTTGTTTCGCTTTATATCCTTGCCTTCAATATCTTGCTCTCTCTCTCCTTTTCTCTATCTCTTCCTCTAACACTTTCTCCCCTAACTGCCACTGCAACATTTCTTAGAGTTTTCTTAACCCGCAGCCCCATCAAAGCATTTAAAAGTTCGAAATAGGTGTGCAACGACGCCAATTCTCTCAAGTTGTTGCCGCAGTTGTCTTGGAAACCGCTCCTTGTCCTCATGTTTCATTAGTGTGTGCAGGGTCCATAGTACATACGATTGCATGTCAAATACTATGTTTTGTCGAGTCTCCATATGATATGATATGATACCTGGCCAGATATCTCTGATCGGAGAATGGACTGCCTCGAGCGGCTTCGCTCCAAGATCCACTGTCGCAATCCTCTGATCACGAATTTGCTCTCCGAGTTCTTTGCGACGACTCTGCTTCTAGTAAATACCCGTTAGCTGCCAAAAAAAGATTGCACTTCTTTAAAACACATTAAGAAATAAATTGTTTACTCGATTCAAAAGGGTAAATGAATGTGGAATTGCAGCTGATTGTGACGGGAATCGTGCAGCAACACGTCCTCTCCAATGAAAGACTCAATGCCTTCGTTCAGGTTAATATCGCTTTTTATTAGGAACAATTTGATTTTAATGCTTTTCATTTGAGAAAAAAAAATTATATTATATTTCTATGAGACATAAATTCGCAAAATTTGTTGCTTAGAACGAAGAGTCGTTCAGGTGAACATTGGAGTCGGTTTCGCAGTCTGCTTCTGCGTCTACATCTGCGCCAAGACCAGCGGTATCTACTCCAGCATTCACTCTTCTTCACATTTTAAATGTTATTAAAATGACTGCCCCAGGCGGTCACCTGAATCCATGCATCTCCTTCGTCTTCTTCACGATGGGCCGTCTCCGCTTCGCTCACTTTCTTCTCTACTCTCTCGTGCAGACAGTCGGCGCTTTTCTCGGTGCCGGGCTTTCCTATGCAATCTACTACGGTTTGTCGCTTCTTCTTTTCTTATAGGCAATTGGAAGTTGTTTCACAAACACAGATTTAAGAGAGATTGTACAAATGATTCAAACGCATAAAGTGCGCTATTCCACTCTCTAATTCTCTCCATCTCTCTCTCTCCATCTCTCTGTCTCTCCATCTCTCTCTCCATCTCTCTCTCGCCATCCCTCTCTCTCTCCATCCCTCTCTCTCCATCTCTCTCTCCATCTCTCTTTCTCTCTCTCTCTCTCTCTCCAACAGACCAGTACTGGCAGTACACGGGGGACGCACGCACGCTCGAGGGGGCGAAGGCCACTGCCAAGTGTTTCTGCTCCTTCCCCGCCGAACATGTCTCGAACTTGACGTGCTTCTTTGATCAGGTTCCTTACTTTTTTTGTTTTCAACTTCCTCCCTCTACCTATGTATCTATCTATCTATCTCTCTCTCTCTCTATTTCTGACTCTCTCCCACAATCTCTCTCTCCTCTTCTCCAGTTCGTCGGCAGTGCCCTCCTGGCGCTCTTCGTCGTGGTTGTCATCGACCGCCGCAACAAGATCCCCGCCCATCTCCATCCGCTTCTCTTCGGCTTCGTCCTCATGATGATCGGAAAGTCATACGGAATGAACCTAGGCTATCCGGTTGGCCTCTTTCTCTCTCTCTCACTCTCTTTTTAACTTTCAATCTCTCTTTCTCTCTCTTTTTAACTTTCAATCTCTCTTTCTCTCTTTTTCTAACTTTCAACCTCTCTTTCTCTCTATGCAGATCAACCCCGCCCGTGACTTTGGACCTCGCATCTTCGCTTTCTTCCTCTACGGCTCCGGTGTCTTCTCGTACCACAATTACTACTTCTGGATTCCAATCATCGCGCCGTTCCCTGGCTCGTTTTTATTTCTTTCTTTTTTTTAAATTCCTTGACGTGTTTTGCGTTTGCAGCGCTTATCTCGATGGCCTAGAAATGAAGATCTCCCTTATATCCAAGTTGATGACGATGTCATTTCTTTGAGGTGCCGCCTTCGGTGCGTGGTCGTATCAACTCTTCGTCGGCGCGCACATTCCGGATGAGAACGAGGAGCAGACAAGGAAGCAGCTGGACGAGGAGGCTGAGCCACTCAAGAAGAGGCTGGTTTTCTGTTGTTCGCTAATTGAAGAAATATAACTTCTTAATTAAATAGTTGCTAATGGTAAGCAAATTGGGATCATGGCTTTCTCTGAAAAATATAAATAATGGATTCGATCTTTCAGTGACTCCTAGGCCGATCAAGAGTATTTCCTCTCCTTTCGGCCTTTCTTTTCACCGGGAGAAGGAAACATTCGAGATGTGAGAAAGTCACGCATTGCTCATTAGATTATGCTTTTAAGCCCCTGGCACTTCATTCTCTGGCCGTTTATCCACCAGGGTTCTTCTATGTATCCTCTCTCTTTCTCTTTCTCGAACACACCCTCATTCTCCTCCTTTCCTTTCTCATATCGCTCCCAGTACAACTTCCTCTTCCTCTCTCTCTCTCTCTCTCTCTCTCTCTCTCTCCTTGCCATTTGGTAGATTGGATGGGTTTCGTCTGCTGCACCTTCTTGTGCCTTCAAAGAGCGCGCCTCCCCATTGGCCGACCGCCCTTCAGAAATCATTATTAGTTCCTCTCGTTATTTGCTTCCAATAAGAAGTCTTTTCCCTCATTGAGAGGTTGAACATTTTTTAAACGTTAAATTCTTGTCAGAATTATCATCGACTTTGAAATGATTATAGTATACACATACATACATATATACATATGTATGCCCGTGTTGTTTATTACGCCATGACGAATTTATTTTATTGTTTTTTTTCCTAATTTCATTTGCGTATATAAATCGCAATTGCCATCCAATACAACAGACATCTTTAAGAAACATATTACTAGGTACAATTACATGTGATACTAATGAACGTTTCAAGAATGATGGATACCATTATGTACTTTCAGCTTTTGGCCAAGACAAAGAACCATTTCACAAAAAAATTTATTAACATACATATTTATTTTTGATTCACCACTTCCATAGGACAGATTTCATAGGCCGGATAAGTGAATGAACAGTTAAAGATTCGCTAGCTCTTTTGACCGTGTCGGAAAAGACTAACCATAAGATCGATTCCGATTTCATAAGTGTTTTTCACGTCGATCTTCAAGTGCTCTTTTTAGTTCATTGTTGGTATTTGCACGGGGCGGATCGCCCTTACTGCTTAACCGGCCAGATATACGAGAGCAGAAGATGAGATTTTTTAAGAGCCAGAACGGGGAGAGTGAGAGAAAGAGAGAGAGAGAGAGAGAGTGTGTGTGTGAGAGTATGAGAGAGAGAGAAAGAGAGAGCGAGAGAGGGAGAAAGTTAGAAAGAGAAAGAGAGTCTGCTCTACGTTCTAAAGTTAGCCAAACAAAAGGGAGGAGACGTCACTCTTGTCGCCCCCTCCTCCACGCACACATTCCTGATTTACGCACTATGGAATCATTGAATTGATGGATTACGAGAGAGAAAGAGAGAGAGAGAGAGAGAGAGAGAGAGAGATAGCGGGAGTGACAAATCAGGAGTGAAAAATGCTCGTGGGGGCGGGACAAGGGCAGCCAGTGTGGGATCTTCTCGTTTCCCTGGACAGTATCACGAGGTATCCGTTCGATGTCCCTCTTAAATATCATTGTGTGCTTGGGAGTAGTCAGAGGAAGGGAAGAAGAGGGATAAGAAGAAGCGATTGAAGAGGTCCTCCCGGTCCAGAGAGATTCATTCCTCCACCCTCTATTCTATTCCAGCATCTAGACTGTAGTCCTGTCGGGTTTAATAAACCGATCTTGAGAACCACTTAGCTTAGAAATCTGAACGCGGTCTTAAATTGCGATCTCTAGTTTCGTTAGTGTATAGAATTGATAAGATGTTCTTTTTTAAGGACATAGTAAAAAGAACAGAATGGTTTGAGATTCTTGGAATCTTTAGAACGTAATTGCCAAGTTCGAGATGAATTCGTCAACGGCCGAGGGAGAACAGCCAGAGGGCACAAAGTACACCGTCGAGAGCAACTTCTTCGCCACGACCCCTGAGATGCGCCACTGGCTCGCAGGTCCCTTTTCTCATTCTGTCTCTCTCTCTCTCTCTCTCTCTTCTCTCTCTCTCTATTTCTCGCTCTCTCTCTCTATTATCACTCCTCAAAACATTGTTTTCAGTTTGATATTTTATTTCAACCGTTATTTCAGGAACGTTTAAGCTTACATAATTGTTAGGCCATCTGTGTGCACTCCCAGACAGCTCCCTTTCTCCAGTCGTAAACATAAATATCTTGGTCTCACAGCAGAAAAGTGCCCGCCTGCCTGACAATGAGATCACTCTTAGTCAAGCCCATTACTCCGTCAATGAGACGTTTTCTCTCTCTCTCTATAGTTCTCTTCCAGAAGCGTAAATAGGATTAACGATATCCTTCTAACGTTGTCACATGCACATTTCCATTGGAGAAAAGAAATACTTTCTTAGCCTTTGAGTCGTTCTTTGAGGTTATTGATACCCTCCCCCTTCGACTTCCTCATTCATACATTTATTAGCATCGAGCTGTTCCTTCCCTGCTTGTGAAAATCTGCCCAAGTTGCAAAGAGGTCCTTGTTTCTTGACACTCTTCCAATTCTTCATACAATTTCTACTTTGTGAACTAATGAGCTTCCTCTTTTCTTCCACTTTACCATATCAAAAGAAAGAATAGCATCTAAACCAGTGAGATTCCCACAGGCCTTCCCAGCATGTACTTCGGTTTCATCGCGCTCTCTTCGATGTTCTGTCTTATGACTGCCATTGTCTCTGCCCGTCTCGCCCTCTCCGTCTATCGCTTTGTCTCTGCCGACTCCACCCGCTATCTTCTCTACCGACTTCTGCTGACCCCTGCGGTCAGAAGATTCTTCTTTTTCTTTCGATGACAGGGTCACTGCAGTAATGCACTGACCTAGGCAATGAAACCACCAATAATTTGTTTGTGTTTTTGTTAACAAACCACGATTAAGAAATTAAAGTATAAATGAGAAAGGAAAGCAAAACTATTCCAGATGGCGAGCGTGGTCTGCTTGCTCGCTCTGCTCTTTCCACGCTCTTCTCCCATTCTCTACGGCCTCGGACTCGCGTCAGTTGCTATCTAAGGATAAGAACATTCATTTGCTTCAAAAGTGATTACGCAATTCATATAAGCGATTCCATTATTGCTATCTTTTATGCTTAGATCTCCCTCTTCTCGTAATTTCTCACAATCTCCTTTCTCCACATGCGACTCTCTCTCTCTCTCTCTCGTTCTTTCTTTCTCTTTCCATCTCTCTTTCTCCTCTCTCACTCTCTCCCTTTCTCATTCTCTGCTTCAGAGTAGTGCTGCTCGCCCTCTCCGCTGCCTCCACCCTCCTGCCGGCTCTCTTGGGTGGCCAGGCAGCCTGGTCTTCTCGTCTTCGCCGGAGTGGCGCCCGTCTCTCTCTCGCTGCTCGTCCCTTCTGCTGCTGCGGATGTCTGCCGACTCTCGAGCCAACTCAGTATTCGACTTCTTTATGTTTCTGTCATTACTGTAGTATCGTGGTGCTAATTAATTATCAATGGTAGATTGTTGTTCAATCTAAGCTCTAGGGAAGTCTTCCGTTCAGGACCAGACTGCGCATCCTTTCGTTCATGGTCGACCAGACTCCGCATGTTCGCATCTCCATTGCAATGGCCATAATCATCATGGCGATGGAGGGCGTCTCTCTCGACTCCAAGTCACTCCTTTCTCTTTACTTTCTCTCATTCACCCCCCTTTCCTCCATTAACTGAACTTCTCTCTTTCTCTCCTTCTCTCTCTCATTCTCTTTCTCCCCTCTCTTCCTCTCTCTCCTCTCTCTCCTTCCCTCTCTCCCTCTCTCCTTTCTCTCTCCTTCTCTCTCTGTCTGTCTGATACCCTCCCTCTCTTGAAGAGCAACAATTGCCCTGAACGTGCTTGGAATCGTCTCCACCTTGATCGCCATCTTTGCTTCCCAGGCTCTTCTTCGCCTCGCCCGAGTAAGCTTCCAATTTGTTTTTGTAGTTTAGATATTGACAAAAATAGGCGTTAAAAGTTAATTGTGCTCTACCGTATTGAATTGAGTGGCTAATAATGCTTGATTTTCAAGGAAGACATCTCATCGACTGGTATTCTGACCATCTTTCGGTGCATCAACATTGCACAGGCGAGTTAAATCGTTGGGCACAATCATGAAATTTAACAGATCTTCTCATCTTTTCTTTTTTATACAGAAACGATCTCATTGCACTTCATACTTTGCTAACATAAAGAATATTGAGTATGTATTTCTAAAGCGATAAATTGTCTAGCTGCTGTACTCGGTTCTTCGCTTCTCCCTTGAGATCGCCGCCAGATGCGGCCTTCTGAAGGGACAGCCACCCCTCACGCCCGAGACCATTGCTTCTTGTTTGTGCATTTTCAAAAAATAAGATTATTATTGAAAACAAATTTTTTTTCTTTTTTTTCAGTTAATATATGCATAGTTCTTTGAAAGGAAAAATTTATAATGGCATCATAAAGGCCGTGAAAAAATAAGTTAAGTGCATGAATACTAAGTCCTTGCCATTAGACTGGTTCAACGCCGCGATGATCGTCGTGTTCTTCTTCGTCTCCGTCATCCTCGGATCGCACATCCGACCAGGCAGAAGCAGCTTCTTCGATGAAGACGAGGAACAACTCGCCGCCGAGGCTGAGAAGGCCATTGCCGAGGCGAGCCAGCCCATTCTGCAGAGTGTCTAACTCTCTCTCTCTCTTCTTTCTTTTTTTTTTTCTTCTCTCTCTCTCTCTCTCACCACCCTCATACCTACTCTCTCTCACTCTCTCTCCCTCTCTCTCTCTATCTCGCTCACTATTTCTCTCCTCTCACTGTTCACTATCTCACATTCTTTCATAGCCAACAGAGTTAGCGAAACTTTTCTGTTCTATTATTTGTCGCTGGAGGAAACTCCTTGTAATTAGATATTGGTTATAAATCGCTTCTCCATTTCTATTTCTTTGCTCCAATGCTTGATGTTTTCTTCCTGATCTCATTTCTACGATACGGATTTTCATGCATAAATTACGTAGTTCTTATTGATTCGGCAGTCACAAAAAATTGGGAATCAATCACCTGTCAACAGAAATTGCACCATTTTAGGAAACCTTTCATTTCCTGTGAAATGAAAGAAGGGAATAAAAGAAATCAGGCGTTGTCCCCGAATGTCGACGAATGTTGAATGGCAGAGAAGCGTTCTTTCGACTTCAATTTTGAATGATGATTCAGAAGCAAAGAAGCTAGCAAATAAAAGGACGGGACTGCTTCGAAGGTCTTCTCTTGCTTCGGTGGCTAGCGAGAATTCACTGCGATGAGGCTTCTTCTCTCCGTCATTCTTCTTTTCGCAGGTTGAAAAGACTGTGTTTTGATTTGTGATAAGATATTCAAATTGTAACTCTTCTTTGCAGTGCTCGAGTGCGTCTCCTCACGCGCTGTTCCCAAACAAGAGAAGTTAGTCAGCTATCCACTTAATCGAAATAACGAATAATCTATGTGAGGCGAATTGTAACATGTACGCATGTACATACAATCTTCTATCCCTTGCTTCAAAGGATTCATATTTTATGCCTCATACTCTTGGCCTACTTGCAGTTAATCAGGATAAATAATAAATAAGAAGAGGAAAGGAGGTTCCAATTGAGTTGTTCAATTCTTGAATGAATCTTCTGCAGGAAGACGCCGTCATGGTGGAATGTGCTGCGACAACCGAATCAAGGTACATACATAAATACACATCCTCTGTCATCATTAGTGAGGGGGTCAATTTGAACTTATCTTAAAAGACCGCTCTGGCGAATGTACATACGTGTATATCAGAAGAAATTCTCCCTTTTTCTCTCTTCTTTCCATAATCTCTCAACATTCTCAAAGTGCTAAGTGAGTACTGTATTCAGTGAGCATGGAGAGCACATGAGAATAGTGCGTGTAGCAGAGAGAAAAAAGGGCGCGAAATTTCCTCTGATATGCGCGCACATTCACATAGCGGTCCTTTAAAAGAATAGCGCCTAGCTGGCATTTAACAATTTGACTTTTAGATCCTGCTCCTGCTGAAGTCGAGCCACCAAAGGAGCCGGCCGCAGAGGATGAACTGAACACTGCCGAAGAGAAGGAGGAAGAAACTGCACCGCAGATCGAGACCCCAGACGAAGAGCGGGAACCAGAGAACCCGGAAGAGGAAGCTGAAAATGAGCCAGTGGAGGAACCGAAGGAAAAAGAGTTTGAGGAGCCAGCTGAAGATCCTGAGGAAGTTCCAGAGGAAGTTGAAGAAGAAGAAGCAGCGAAGGAAGAAGAGCATCCAGAGAACCACGAGGCGGAAAGTGCAAAGGAGCCTTCCGGGGAGCCGAAGGATATCGAGTCTGAGGCTCAACCGGAGGCAGAGGAAACTCCAGTGGAAGTTGAAGAGGAAGAGAAGGAAGAACATCCCGAGAACCCGGCTGAGGAGAGCGCAAAGGAACCAGCAGAGGTGCCGGAGCCGGAAGAGGAGCAGAAGGAGCCAGAGACTGAAGCTGAGCCAGAAGTTGAAGAGACTCCAGAAGAGGAGCAGGAGCCGACTGGCGAGACCGAGGATGAGACTCCCGAAACTGAGCAGGAGCAAGCTGATGATACTCCTGACAAAGAGGAGCCTGCACCTGAATTAGAGCCCCTTCCTGAAGTTCGGCAGAACCCTGCAGAACAGGAAGTTGAAAATGAGCCTGCGGCTGAACAAGCCGAGGAAGAAGTGAAGGAGACCGGAGAAGAACCGAATGAGGTAGCTGAACCAGCTATCGATGCTGAGGAGCAACTGGAGGAGGAACCGAAGGAGTCTGAAACTCAGCCAGAGGAAGAACACACCGATGTGGAACCAGAAAATGTCCCCGGGCACGTTGATGAGTCTCCCGTGGAGGAAGGCAATGGTGAACTGGCCGAAGAAGCCAAGGAGGAGGAGCCAGAGGAGAAGAAGGACAACGACGAAGCCGAGATCCAGGAAGCCATTGCAGAGGCTGAAGAGGAGAACAACGTTCCGGAAGAGGAAAAGAAGGAGGAGGTTGAGGCTGAACACGAAGACGAGCCGCAGCATCCTGTCTACATTCCGTGCTACGACGACATAGACAATGAATACGACAATCCAGAAAAGGAGCAGAAGCCGGAAGAAGGCCAGGCTGAAGAAGCTCAAGAAGAACCAGGTCAGATGACACCAGAGCATGATGTAGATGGAGAGGAACGAAAGAAGGAAACTGAAGAGGAGGCCAAGGATGAGGAGAATCCAGCGGAGGGCGAGGCAGAGGAGAAGAAGCCGGAAGAAGTGGCAGAAGAGAAGGAAGCAGCTGCTGAAGAAGAGAAGGAGAAGGAACTAACAGCTGAAGGGGAGACGGAGCCAGCAGCTGAAGTGGAGACGGAGCCAGCAGCTGAAGGGGAGACGGAGCCAGCAGCTGAAGGGGAGGCCGAGCCCGCAGCTCAAGAAGAGAAGGAACCAGCACCTGAAGAGGAGAGGGAGCAGCCAGCAGCTGCAGAGGAGAAGGTATCAGCGGATGAAGAGGAGACGGAGCCTGCAGCCGAAGAGGAGGTTGAGCCCGTAGCGGCCACGACCGCAGGGCCACCGATGGATCCGATCTTGTGACTCTGGCATCAGACGCAACGCCAGGCTGGGCAACAATAGAACGAATCCATGAAGTCGAAAGAAAGCTCATATACAAACATAATTATTATATTCTGAAGCGAAATTTTCATTTATGCTCCTATTGATAAACTCGTTTTACTAACCGATACACATTTCAACGGATATATCACAGGTTATAATTCAGTTTTTATCGAGAGAAATATGTAGTCATGATAACAATCATCGTCAGCTGGAGTGCAGGCAATGTATGTATCTGATCATGAATTCTCTTTTTTTAAATTATAAGCTGAAAGAAGATCTCGCATAACTCCGCCATTCCTAGAAAGGTACATACATATGTATATGTATCTCATTGTATATTTTAGTTAGGGTCGGGTAACAGAAGGAAGAGGAGAAAGATTAATATTGGAGGGCAAAAGGTAAGAGAGTGAATTCTTAACCTTAATGTGGTCGGTTTGCTTGTCGTCGTTCGTAGGGCGCCATGAAGGCGTTGGGAAGAATGGCAAATATTAAATCTTTTTATAAGTTTCAAGGTGACAATTGAATGCTCTCAATGAATCTGACTGAGTCTTGCATATAAAATAGCCCGTTCTATTTATAAGCCAAATTTAGTATGTACATCTACATTTTTCATCTGCATACTGACCCCTCCCCCTTTAAAGGCAGTTCTTTTCCTTGAAGTAATTTGTCTCCCTTACACCTTTATGAAGATAGAACTCATGTCCAACCTCATTCCCTCTTTCTCTCACTTGGCGGAAGTCTCCGCCTTGTTTTAAGGAAAGAGAAACATACAATACTCTATTCGTCAGAGCTCACCTAATGAGGCCTATTTACGCTTCCAATAAAATACTCCTCATTTGTGATCGTACCAGCGAATTATTTGCTATGGCATGAAATCTTTCTTCCTTTTATATGCAATCTTCTCCCTTCGGGAATTACCATGTACTGATATATTTCATGCCGTAAATAAATTTAAAGTTAAGCTTGATATTTCTACGTTAATATTGTAAGAACTCACAGTTTTCATGCATTCAATTTGTTGCCAGCCGCACCCGAAAAATGCAGAAAGCGCTTTTCCTGCTCTCGTTTTGGTAGTCACTCATTCTTTCTCGTTGAAGTTACTTTCAAGAATGTCTTCAAAGAATTTCAATTTGCCCGTCGAGGCAACCTTCTCGCTCTACATTGCATTCGGTCAGTTTATTTTAGGTACTTCTAATTTAACCCTCTCCACTCAATCGTTCAGAATGCTCGTGTTCTTTTGACACTCGAGCCTTCTTTGCAGGAGTAACAATCAGCGCAATCAACGTTCCCCTCCTCATCTTCATTTACACTCACAAGACACTTCGGAAACAAAGAGAGGTGCACTCTTCTATAGAAATGTTAATCAGATATTTTATTCGAATATTTTTATGAACCTTGACAATAGAATATTTTCTAAAAAGGCTCAATTGTAGCTTAGAACCTCACAATCAGTTAAATGCTCAGACATCAATTGTGTTTGTTATTGCTTTTTAATGATTACTGTTCAGGTAATCTTGATCGGCCTGGTGTGCTTGGCAGATCTCTCCAATGCAATCGCCTTCTCCTTTGCTGGCGTTGACAGACTGCAAACGGCGTTGGCCGGGAGAGGTGAATTCAGCATAATAATAGGGTGCGAGCGGCCAGAAGATGTCGTGTTTAATAAATATTCAAAACAGCAGCAAATCAGACTACTTCAGACAAGAAGAAGTAGAAGAAGTACGCACGTTTCTGTCTCTTTTTGTTGAATAGGAGACAATTATTATGTTTCCTGTTTGTTAGATTTAGACATGAATGAGTTCTTAATGAGACCTTTACTCTTTACAGGAAGCAATTTGTATGTGGAAATTAGCTTGAAGCGTGATAAAAGATAAAGGCTGAATTGCTCATTATGACCGTAATAAAATTTTAATTTCGCTAGCTTATACTAATTTTCTAACGAGTGAACAAAAATCGTTCAAACTTTCGAGGTCGATGTCTTCGACCAAAGCGAATTCAATTACATACATATGAAGATAAAAACCATATGTAAGTTATTCCCCGGATATCTCCTTTGCATAAGTCCAAAATTATGGTGTCTTTTCTACCGCAGGCGCTTCATTGACGACGAATAAAGACTGTCTCCGGAAGGTGTTCCCCTTCCTCTTCATCGTCAGCTACCAGCTGATCGGCGTCTCTTCTCTCTCCGTGACACTCGACCGCGTCGTCGCCGTTACGATGCCACTCAAATACCGGCGACTGGATTCTCGCTACGCTTACTCCGTGCTCGCCGGTCCGTTTACAAGGCAACTCCAATTGACTTAAGCTTTTTCTTTTTAATATTTTTGCAACATAGTTATTAAAAAAAAAGTCCTTTCTAATTGTAAGTTAATTTGAATTCATAGCTATTAAAAAATATTCAAAGATTACACGGATTCCGAAATCCTTTAACTTTGTGATGTGCTTTATCATCCCAGGTGGGCTGTCGTACGTCCTGGTTGGCTTCTCCGTCTGCTTCTTCTTTTGGCTGCGCTCTGCTCCCGCGCCCTCCAGTCCCTTCTGCTATACTTCCGTCGCGTACACCCTTCAGGTTCTTCTTAATTATTTCTTAGAAATATATTTACTCTCCACTGCGGCCATCTTTTTTTGCGTACAAATGTGTACATTCTGAGTGATTTAATCTGACACATCGGGTACACAAACGAGATTTTTTATTAGATATTGGCGATATCCTAGAAACAAAAAGTAATTAATGGTTATATTTACATATTAGGTCAACTAATTTTAAAAGGTAGTTGATTGCACCGGAACTGGAAATAATATGTCGAAACGCCATCAGCGAAGTTTTAAAAACGAACGAAAATAAAAATTTAATAATAGTCATAAAAATAACAGCCAAGCGATATGGAGTTTGCCTCTACGGTTGATATCTCCATCATTTCATCGTTAATATTAGATCTGGAGCTATATGCTGTACTTCCGCTTCGTCTCCATTCTCCTCTGCATTCTCTTGTACGTTCCCATTGTAATTCGAGTGCTACAGATTCACAAGAAGTTTGTTAGTTTTTCAAGTATTAATTTTCTCTTTTATAATGATTTGTTAAAAGTGTTAGACATTAATTATAAGAGACCCAGACCCAGCTTATAACTATTTTTACTCTGAAATTTTATCTAAGAAACGTGAGATTCCATGATCTCACAACTCATACGAATGAGGCGCAATTTGTCTGTTATTTGCGAGAAGAAGAGAAAGGAAAGAAAGAACGTCGAAAGAGTGTGCCTTGGCGTTCTTGAAAAATGAAATACATCTAGAGGGCTCAGGACGATCGAAACGGGCGCGGAAGCGCCGCGAGGCTCGTGCGAACCACCAAACTTATTGGTTTCTTTTCTTTTTTTTAAAGAATAATTACTGTTGTCAATTTAATTAGTTATTATTTTAATAGTATGTATTCCTCATAAAATAAATCTCTAAAAGTTTAATTTTATCCACGTTCAGGCCTTACTCTCGCATCTGAATTCATCTTCCTTACAATTCCGGACTCATTTCTGAACTTTGCCATCTTTGGCTTGCAAAAGTACGAGATGATTTGGTACTTCGTCGTGCTCTCGAAGGGACTCGTCAACATCTTCCTCTACACGAGCAAGAATGACGAAATACGGGTTGGCTAATCAAAGATAATAAGGGATAAACAAAAGAGTAGCAGCTTGAAAAGTGTGAGAGATAAGAGGACAAGTTGCACTTCAATTCCTGTGTTGTAACTCTTTCTATAAGGCATACACTGATGACATGCATACTTCAGCATAATTTGTATTTTCTCAAGTCGAAATCATGTACTATATACATACATATGTATGCACGTATATTGCGGTAAAAGGATTAGTGAAATATTTTCAACGTGCAATCTTGTACAAATGTAAATATGTAGAATGTTTGTTTGTCTGTAGGGGGATATTTGTGTGCATGTCTATACCTTTTCCTGATAGCGAAGAAGGCTAAATTGGAGGTTCAATATATTCCATAATAGAAAGACGCAAATCTGTAATACGATTGACAATGCCACGATTTCTTCCTCTTTCAGCATGCGCTCCGCTCCACCATTCGACGGCGCTGCTGGAGACGCCAAGTGGAATCTGTAGCCACTTTCACAACGGCGGCTCCCTCGTCCCGAATAGCCGTTTGAAAGACCTTGACACTCTCACTTATCACGAGATATGACATTATAAACTTTTCCTTGTCTTTCAAGGTAAAAGCATCTAGATGCAAGCAGTTATTGTAACAATTATGAGATTCGTCTACATGGGAGCGTGCTTGAAATAGCTCAAATAAAGTTCTTTTTCATTGGCTAAGTTTTTTCTAAAAGCGCGCGACCATTGTTCTTCTATTCTGCAAAGTTCATCAAAGAGCATCGAAGACCAAACTGGCATTCCAATAAAACAAAATGAAAGAATGAAACCAACGGATTTCCGAGAGCGTAGCCATGTGGAACAAAGAATCTACCTGTTCGCACAATTCACACAAAAGCACCCTTCCTTCGAGTAGTGCGTTTGATTGTGAGAATGAAGAAAAAAGGCAGAATAGCAAACAGTGAGTACTAAAAAAAATTTCATATCCCAGTGTATAAAAAAAAGAAACAAAATGCTAGGATAAATTCATATGCTCCTAATTAAGTCCTGCTCGAATTAGCAGTGGAAGCAGACAGTCATACATACATACATTTGTATGTATGAACATACAGCTATGTATGCATATTTATAATATCCAATATATATTTATTATCAATTGAAAACTTTCAAATTGTCTGCCAGAATTCGAGAGGAACCCCCCGTGAATAAGATGAAGATCCCATCGCTGGCAAAGCCTCCTCCTCCTTCTCACCAGCTATTGGCAGCGATAGACTCGCTGCTGACGACAGCCTCTTCTGGAGCAGGTTTATTTTTATTTCATTTAAATTATTTCTTTGGTACATTACAGAACAAACATAATTACTGTGTATGTATATTAATAAGTATAAAGACACTATTTACGTAGTATGCGTAAATACTGCCTTGCAGACGTGGCCATTCTGCGAGAGAGCGACGACGACTGGATGAAGGAGAAGACGACACTGCCTCCCTCTCTCCTTCCTCCCCTCCCCCGGGATGCTTCTCTCCTCCCTCTGCCTCGTCCCCTTCCATCTCTTCTTCCTCGTCCGATGACCTCGGCCGGCCTTCCGTTGCTTTCGCCCTTGCCTTCGCTCATTGCATTGAGAGTGCCGACTTTTCGTATATTGACAAGAACAAGTAGTTTTTTTTTTAAATGTAAATTTGTTTATTGCGATCTGGCCTGATATTTTGCTCCTAAATAAGTTGAATCGCTTGTGATTTTGTCTTCTTTTGTGCTTGTAAAATTTGAATAATTGACATATTTCCATTAATTTCAACAACGTACATTTATCGTCCTCCAATCATTTTGGTTTTTTTCTGTTGGAGCGGTTATAAATGCTACTCCGTTCATTCCCACTTGATTATTTCTACTGGAAGTAGCCCTCGGTGGGCAGTCGGGCAGACTTCTCTTCTCCCCGTCTTTCTCTCCCTCCCTCTTTCTCTCCTCTCCCCCTCTCTCCCCCTCTCTCTCACTCTCTGCGTCTCTCCCTTTCCCACTCATGTCGGGGAGTTCAGCGCGTCCGGCCGCGTCGGAAGCGTCCGCGTCGATTGTATCGGCCGGCTCCGTCTGCCGCATCTGCATCGACGGCTCGAGCGTCACGATTCGGGTATTGCTTGAGAGAAGAAAGAATACAGTCTTACGTCAATGACTGCTATTCGGAGACTGCCTAATTTGATCTCACTTATTCCAGCTTGACGCCGAAATTTATGTGGAGAAAATTTTTTTATTCTGATCCAACGACAGTAAAGAAACAAGATGGATGATATGTGACCAAAAAGTCTTAACACCGATTTTAGCTAGCCATTTTATTTGAATTGATTGAACTACTAAAATGCATTCGAGGCGAGAATGCCCTTTCATGTGTTCATAAATTGTCTTTTAAATTGCCGCCCTTTCAGCCCTGCCTCTGCGCGCAGCCAGTGCTCAAAGTCTGTCTCCAGCGGTGGGTGCACGAGAGGGCCTCCCATGGCTTCGACTTCTTGGTACGGTTACACGGATACGGTTTCAGTGGCTAACAATTGGGTACTACCGAATGTCACTCGCTGGGGTGGTATCGGAAATGTTGTTATGGTTTCCCTCCAGTCGTACCTTCTTCACCATCACTAACATCTCTTTCTCTTTATGTGACTCTCTCCTCTCTCTCTATCCTCTCTCTCTCTCCCTTCTCTTTCTCTCTTTCTATCTCTTCTCTCTCTCTCTCTCTCTCTTTATCTCTAGGCATGCGAGGTGTGTCGTTCGGCGTACGCGCTGACTGCCTCCCGTCTGAAGCCGCGCGTCGATTGGACGGCGCCGTCTCCGCTCTCGGGTGAGAGTGTTCAATTCCAAATTGCTCTAATTTGGTCACCTCATGGATATGACTTCAAATGTTCTTGAGAGAGCTTCGAGGACCGCGTGGACTTCCACCTCCTGCCCGTCTGGGTCGAATTCCTCATTCGCATTCTCTACGTTGCCGTCATGTTCGTCTCTCAACTCTGTCCCTCTTTTCCAGCTCTCTCTCTCTCTCCTCTCTCTCTCCTCTCTCTCATCCTATCTCAATTCCCTAATCTCTCTCATCGCTCTTTTTCTCTCCTCTGTCCCTCTCTCTCTCTCTGTCCCTCTTCTCTCTTTCTCTCCCTCTCTCCCTCTCCGTTTTGCAGACAAGGCGCCCCGGCACTGCTCCAGCAGGTCGCTCTGACCTTCGGCGATGGCTTCCTCGCCCGTGCGTGGTGGCTGTGCTTTGCCGTCAACAGCGTCTACTACGGGAGCGTCGCCGTTCTCCTCAGCAACAAGTGGTTCACGGAGAACTCCATGTCAGGAACTGCTTCTACTTCAACAGTGATAACTTGAAGCTTCCGATATAAGAATTGATTTCTAGTGCCACCGTATATGATTACAGCTACGAGTTCACGGAGCACTCGCGCTGGCTGGCCGAGCAGAACTCCCCTTCCGTCGCTGCCGGCTAATGAGGACAAGGGAGCCCTCATCCCCGACCCATTTCCTCTGACCCGCTGCACCCAAGTCCCTCCTCCCAAGATGCCCCCGATTACTACTCCCTCGTGACTCCTCCCTTCCACTAACACCACTCGCATAAATCTAGAATATCTTGTCTTGCTTGATCCTTTGTCGATAAAAACAAATACTTTATTTCAATACATATCTCTAGTCGAGAAACATTACAAATATCCAGCAACAACTTTTCTACATTTACTTAGTTGGAACGAGTGACATAAACATGGAAAGCGGCCAGTGAATAGTGACGGAATAGGGTACTGTAGAACGATGGATACTATTGGAGGGACATGGCCTTGGCGGACGGAAGAAGATTCTTCTCTATGCCCTGGTGGAGATGTACGAGATGAGATCAACGACGCGGTTTGAGTAGCCGTACTCGTTGTCGTACCTGAAGGATTACATTTCCTGTCTTCATCTAAGACTGATCTATTCATTCTATTTACAGATCTATTAACCTTTTAGGTCAATCATCATTTATCCTAATATCATATCTAATCATTAGTGCGAGCGCAAAGAGTAAACACACCAGCTGATGAGCTTGCAAAGTGCGGGTTGAGGGAGATGCATGCATCCGCGTCGAAGATAGAAGAGTTCGTGTCTCCTTCGAAATCGGTCGACACAACCTGAATTTATGTTTATTTTTCTTTATTTATCTGCTTTATTTCTTCCCCAAACAAGGTAGAACGTAATTACCCTCCCCTCTTCTTTCTCTCTCTCTGCCGTTTGCTCTCCCTTCTTCTCTCTCTCTCTGCCGTTTGCTCTCCCTTCTTCTCTCTCTCTCTCTGCCGTTTGCTCTCCCTTCTTCTCTCTCTCTCTGCTGTTTGCTCTCCCTTCTTCTCTCCTACCAAGATGCTGAGTAGGACCGTACTTAAAAGCAATTATTTCAGCAGCAAATAAATAAATAAAGAAGAAGAGTTGTAGTTCAATTTTAGTTGTTTTGCTTGATGCAAGAAATTGTAAATATCCTCTTTTTTCTTGAATAGGAAGATGGAGTTGGCCTCGTTCAAGATGGAACTGAGAAGTGGCTGTGGAGACTTCCTTAGAAGTACTTTCCTCTCATTCTATTCCTAAATTTTGACTTGTTCAGTCCAAATCTCTATTCCTTGTTTACACGTCTGACTCTCTCTCCCTCTATCTCTCTTACCCTTTCGGTCTCTCCTCTCTCTCTCTCTCCCTTTCTCTCTCTTTCAATCTTCCTCCCTCTGTACATCTTCTCGTTCCTCTTGTCTCCCCTATCTGGTCGATTAATCTGTGTCATCCTCCACCGTCCAACATCCCCTCAATTCGGCTGGCCTCGGCGGTGTCTCTTCTCTGTCACTTATTCTCTCCACCTGGCTCAAATCCACGCTGACTACGAGCGAGTGGCGGATAAACCGGCAGATCCGGGGATATTTGTTTTACATTCTATCTCTCTACACAACTCTCTTTCTTCCTTTTCCTTTCACTGCTATTTGACCTTGGAGCATTTTGCCAAAAATATCGCTGGTACGCTTTAAAAACGAATGTTTCGTTTTGCTAGGACGAGGGCAACAATGCTAGGGAAGCTATTCGAGTTTCACTCAGTCACCTTTGTGGTCTCTCTCTCTCTCTCTCTCTCTCTCTCTCTCTCTTTCTTCTCTTTCTTTGTCTCTGTCTCTCTCTCTCTCTCTCTCGCTTTCTCTCTCCTTCTTACTCTTTTGGCATCCTATCTTATCGTTTTTCTCTCTTTCTCTGACGTCTCTATCTATCTCTTCAAATTGTTTACTCCCTTCGGCTTTTCTCATTTCATCGGACGATGGTCGGAGTAATGCATAGACGAAGTGGTAAGAAATACCTTCTCAGCATCCCTCTCGCCTTCTCTCGATGGCATGAGTTCAGAAACAAGTATTTTTGAGTTTTCATCCATTTCTGCACACTCTTGACTTCTCACTGTGTTTTCGCCTGCTCACTCGATCATGGCCCATCACCATGGTTCTTCTACAAGACTCATCTTTCGTGTATTTGTTTCTCACTCTGTTCTCTCACTCTCTCGCTCTAGACTTTCCCTTCTATCTTTCCCTCTCTTCCTCCCCCCTTCTCTCTCTGTCTATCTCTCACTTTCCTTCCCAGTGTCTCTGCCAATTCTTTCTCAATGCTCTTCTTCAGTGTGTTGCCATTCAAGTTACCTCAGCGACGTTTCGACTCGTGCCCTCAGAATTAGTTGTCCTTCAAAACGTTATGTTTTGATTCGAGAGCTGCTTTTCATTTAACATCAATTACATTGTTATTCTGTTCCATTAAAATATAGCTGTTATGGAATAGTTCTTCAGACAAAGAAAGCTGTACGAAAACTAACAGCTGATCCGCATTCCTTGAATTTAAATGTTGGCAAAATTGTTTAGAGCCATCCCACGAGAGAGGAACATACATATGTAACAGTTGATTTCCATAGAAATCAACCATGCTGGAGACGGCGGTAGCTGTGCTCTCCGTCTACGTCAGCTACCGTCTCGTACGAACCATGCTAGCCATCCTGGAGGTGAGTCAGCTAGGGATAATCACAATACTAGGAGAGAGGCCATTTTGGAAGAGGAGATTAAGAAAGAAAGGGAGATGATTGAATTCATTTTATTTTATTCTTTTTAGGCATTATTTTTATTAGTGTTTCTTTTTCTTTATTCATAATAAAAACTTGTGAATTACTTCTAGGCAATATTTGTTTACCTGATCGCTCCCTTCTTCTACACACCACCTCTACACAAATATCGAGCACGATGGACAGGTGAGCATGGCTTTGTTAGGGCTCGTTCTCCCTTTTTCCATTTCTTTCTTCCTTTCTCGTTCTCTTTATTTCAAAGTATCTTTTTTTTTCTTTCAAAACTCTCTCCCACCCTCTCCGTATCTCATTCTATTTATCATTCCTGTCATCGCTTTCTTTTAGAGGAACGAATTATCGACATATATTCGGTTACAAACAAAACAGAAATCAGCTGATTAAGGGATGGAGAAAGAGAAAGAAGCTGAAGACGAGAGAAAGAAGGAGATAGAGATAGATTATTTGTACATGAATGGAAGTTGTTAATATCTTAATAGTATACACAAGCAAAAAAAAATTCAAATGTATGTATGTATGTACATACATCCGTATGTACCTCACCTTGAGGAGCTCTTGCCCTTTGCTTTGTGTTTTGGCGGCCATTTAGTGGCAGCCCACCAATTCGATCAATGATTAACAAACCATTTCCATTTGCCACTTCGTGAGAGACAACCGCTTCTTCCTTCCTTTCTAGTTCAACCACCCTCTCTCTCTCTCTCTCTCTCTCTCTCTCTCTCTCTACCTTTTTGTTCTGTTCACACAAAGTTGCTGCAGCGCACAGCATCGATGATGGACAAATAAGAAAAAAAATTGACAATTTGTCGACTGTCCTTTAAAAATTCAATATTGTGTCACTTCCTTTCTTAAGTTCTCACCCTTTTTTCCTTTTCCTCTCTCTAAGCGCTACCTTTCGTATTCCTTTTTAAAACTAGATAAAATCTTGTCTGTCCGGTGCACTATTTTCTTTCTTTCAAAATTCTTCCAATAAGCCCAATGATATGTGAAAACAGCAAGTGCATGAAGATAAAATCAGTAGACGAATACCATAAGCAAATCATCGATGACCATCAACTGCCAGAATGTGAAAAGAAGCGACAGATTCACACAAGAATTTAAATAGCTTAAATTTAGCCTTTTTATTTTGATAACTTTTTCCCTTGAGTCGTAACGGGCGGAACGGATGGAATCGGCAAGGCGTACGCGTACGAATTGGTGCGTCGCGGTCTGCGCAAATTCATCCTCATCGGACGCTCCGCTCACAAGCTCGCTGACGTCCAGGCATATCTTGGTAGGAAGAGTTTGCATTTAACTCATATTTTTTTATTATTCGAATAATTTATAATTTTAAATTATCTATTTAGATTTTTAAGACTTTAGAAATAGCAAAGTTCATTAAAGCAAGCGTAAAAGGTCGTGTTTTGCAGAGCTTCAGCATGGCTGCGACGTGAAGACGGTTCTCTTTGACTTTGCCACTGATGAGATGGCCAGACTCAGGCCGACTCTCGACTCGCACGACGTTGGACTTGTTGGTGAGCATTTTCACTTCTTGTTTGGTGAGTATTACGAATCAAACTGAATGTTTCCCCTCCCCCGCCCAGTGCACAGCGTCGGCGTCGGCCGAGAGAATCTCGAGCGATTCGGAGACTTCCCTGAGGCTGACATGCAGATTCTGCGTGTCAATGGAATGGCCTCTGCCGAGGTGGATTAGTCTCCTCTTCTCTGATAAGCCTTGAGGATTCTAAGAATATGTTGTTCTGAGCGGGACATTCAAGCGGAACAATAATGCACAAAAGCGGCTGCGGAATAATAAGCAATTCTCAAATAAAAAAATGGAATTGGTTCATTATAACTGCATGAATTGAATAATGCTTGTATTTTTTTTTGCTTGCCTTAGCTAGATCTTTTCGATATGCTAATGTTTTTGATATGGAAGATTATCTTATTTTACAAAGTCGTTATGATTGTTTCAGTTCCTCGCAGCCATAATCCCAACGATGGAACAGCACGGCGGCGGGCAAATTGTCGTTCTGTCGTCCAGCCAGAGTCAGCTTCTTCTTTATTTTTAGATCCCTGGCTATCTCAACAAGGAAACTCTTTGGTGGTGCTTACTTAGTCAACTGCTGTGACCTGCTTCTTCAGGCTTCCGTCCCATCCCTGGAATCGCCACGTACTGCGCGGCCAAGTCAGTCATGTCCTTCCTCGCCGAGTGCATCGACCGAGAACGAGCCACCATCCGCGTACAGTGCCTCACGCCCTCCCTCGTGGCCACCAATATGACATTCTATAAGGTATTACTCTCTCTCTCTCTCTCTCTCTTTCTCTTTCTCTCTCTCTCGCTCTCTCTCTCGCTCCCTCTCTCCCTCTCCCTCTCGCTCTCTCGCTCTCTCCCTCTCGCTCTCTCTCCTTCTCCCTCTCTCTCTCTCAATCTCTCTCAATCTCTCTCTCTCTCGCTCTCTCTCGCTCTCTCTCGCTCTCTCTCTCTCTCTCTCGCTCTCTCTCTCTCTCTTGCTCTCTCTCTTTCTCACCAGACTGGCTCTCTCTTCGTCGTGATGCCTGATGTGTTCGCGCGTGCCGCAGTGGGCACCCTCGGATTGGTGCGAGTGACGAGCGGCTGCTTCAACCATGAGATTCAAGTTGGCTTTTTCACAGTTATTCATGTCATTCGCTGAATTGGAACGCAAACTTGTATTATATGATATTTCAACAATCAAAATTTATTATCAAATATAGAAGTGATACAAACTGAATGATTCTTGCAGCTTAGAACAAAATTATTAGAGAGCAATCAATGAATTTTCTCTTGCTCACTATCTATGGCTCGGCTGCCTCTCCCTCCTCATTCTCGGTCTCTGCCTCTCTCTATCCCTTTCTTTCTCTCTTTATCTTCATCTTTTCCTCTCCCTCTCTCTGTTCTGTCTCTCCCCGTCTCTCTCTCACTCAGTCCCTCTTTCTCACTCTTTCTTTCTCTCGCTCTCTCCATCTCGCTCTCCCTATCCCTCTCCTTCTCTCGCTTTCTCTCTTTCTCTCGCTTTCTCTCTCTCTCTCCAGATGCTCCTCCGCCACCTCCTGCCCTGGTCTCTTCTAAAGTATGCCCTGATGCCAATCTACGCAGCGCATCGCCGTCGTCTGGAGAAACTTCATGCCGCGGAGGAGAGAGCGAGGACAGACGCAGAGGAGGTCACAGTCAAGAAACGAGCCAATGCATGAGCACAAGACGATCTCTCTCTTTCTCTGTCTCGCACTCTCTCTCTCTCTCTCTCGAACTCTCCCTCTCTCTCTCTCGCTTTCTCTCTATCTCGTTCTCTCTCTTTCGCTCTCTCGCTCGCTCTCTCTCTCTCTCTCTCTCTCTCTCTCGTTCTCTCTCTCGCTCTCTCTCACTCTCTCTTTCTTTCTCATTCAATAAATATTTCTCGCATTCAATTTTTAACTACAGTATGCACTTCACTCAAATGCAACTACATTCATATTTAAAAAATTAATTTTGAAGATAAGTATTTAAAGAATACTTCACGGTCGTTAGTTGAAATGATCCGCTCACAATCAGTCTTTTTTGCAAGATAGCTTGCCAATCTTTTTCATCCGAATTGTAAATTTTTCGCAATTGTAAGTAAGAGCCGGGCTCACCTTGTCAAAAGAAAAAATTCTGAGAATGATCATATCCGCTTTCATTTATCCGTCCTTATTTGGACAGCTCAATGAATCCCTTCTAACAACTTTTGGTAGTTTCTAACCCAGTATCGGGTAGGCTATGAATTCAATTGCAACGCAACAGTTTGCTGATTTTCTTTTCTCATGATAAATTCAACAGTATCTTCATATCACAAGAAGCTCAATTATACTTTTGCTGATAAAGTTACATAAGTACATATGTAACTCTGATTGTAGTAAAGCGACTGACGAGAACATAGCAATCGAGTGAGATGTTCATAGAGGTATGCCATGTTTGGCTATGCTCCGAAAGAAAGGGAGGATAAAGGAATCAGAGAAAGTCGAGAAGAGATACATAGAGTAACAGAGAGAGTAAGAGAGAGAGAAAGATAGAGAGGGAGAGAGAGAGAGGGAGAGAGAGAGGGAGAGAGAGAGCGAGGGAGAGAGAGAGAGGGAGAGAGAGAGAGAGGGAGAGAGAGAGAGCAATGAGTATGTTAAGATTGTTGATACAAGTTAGCATCAAAGAAGGAGAGGGAACAGGAAGTGGAGGCGGCAGCCATTAGAAATGTTTGCCAGGGAGCTTACAAGTCAAGAGCTGCTTCTATGGGGTAGCTCGTGTGTCAGCGTGTCTTTGTTCAACGAACTTCATCTCTCCCTCCCTCTCATCAGTCTGAACAGAGAAAGAAGAGAGAGAGAGATAAGGGATGAGAGGGTACAGAGAAAGAAGAGAGAACAGAGAAAGATGAGAGAGAGAGGTAAGGGATCCTTTGGAACTATTAGCCGTGAAATCATTAAATTCATGCTTCTAACAGATCGATAAGGCTCTCATTGTAACCAATGAGAGCACGAACACGGCTACCGTATCGAGGAGAGCGAAAGAGAGAGAGAGAGAGAGAGAGAGAGAGAGAGAGGGAGGGAGTGAAAATACGGTCGACGAGTTCACCTGAGAGGATAAAGGGAGGCACTTCACGACTTCTCATTGGGCTGAAGAGGCGGCGACAACGTCCGTACGAAGCAACCCTTGCTGTCCTTGTCGCAAAATGTAGTGACGTTCATGTCTGTGCTTCTCCCTCTCTTGCTCTCTCTCCTTCCCTCTCTTTCTTTCTCTCACTTTCTCAATCTCTCTCTCTCTCTCTCTCTCTCGCCCAAGAGAAAGCTCTTTTTCTCATTTTCGCACTCACTCCCACACTCTCTGTGTTGCATCTCTCCCAATTTCTTTCTATTTCTTTCTCCGCCTCATAATTCTCTCTCTATCACTTTCCTTCCTATCACTTTGTGGATCGTTGAGAGGAACAACTCTCATCTGAGTCCGACATTTTTGTGCGTCGTTATCTCTTTTCCTTTAATTTTTTTAAAACTCTACGTTGTCGTTCTCTGTTCTCTTCCTCGAACTCTCTGCCCATTCTCCCTCTTTCTCCCTCTTCTCTCTCTCTCTTCATTTCTCTTCCCTTGCTCTCTCCGTCCATATTTGCTCTGAATCAGTGGATGCTGATGGGTGATAAACAGAGAAGAAGCTGCGGCGGTGGCCGCTCTCTCCGAGCAGACATGAAGAAAGACATAAAGTTGTCTGTCCTTTTCCACTTCTTACGTTGGAGAAGCGACCATTGAATGAATGCCCTCTCATAGTATAGCATTTCCTTTATTCTCAGTCAATAGTAAGTCCCTCTCGCTCTTTCTTCGTATTATCTCTCTCTCTCTCTCTCTCTCTCTCTCTCTCTCTCCCAAAAGTATTATTTTCTAGTTCTTAAAATAAAGTTTTAAAAAACTTTTGTCTTTCTTTCTTCTTAAACAGTTAGTGATAAGAGATTCCCAAGTGATCTAGTATACATGTCTGATGGATACCATTGTATCTCATTCCCTCGGATCAAGATCAGTCTAGGGAATAGATAAGTGAAGTCCGCCCCGACACAGTCTCCCCCCCCTTCCCTGATCTTTTCAATCGCGCACCCCTGTCCCAATGTGTACAAACACTGGAAGAAGCCCGGCTTCCGCTCCCTCCCCACTTATCCAATCCTTGTCTGCCCATCTCCACTCTCATTATGTACACCTTCCTCTCAACTATCTGCTGGCAGCCGACCACTTGTAAGTAAGTAGACAACCGCTGCCTTGGCCATCGGAGCGATAGAAGAGAAAGAGAAAGAGAGAGAGAGAGAGAGAGAGAGATAGAGAGAGAGTAAAAAGAGAGCGAGAAAGTAAGAGATCTCGGCCTCTTAACAAATGATTATCATTCTGTCTGTCCCTTTCTTCGATCTCTCTTTCTCTCTCTCTCTCTCTCTCTCTCTCTCTCTCTCTTCTCTCTCTTTCTCCGATCTGACATACCGTTTCTGTCCTCACAATATTCATCATCATAATACCAGGCTTCCCCGCCCTCCTAACGAACCTTCCGCGCTTCCCGTCTGACTTACCTCAAAAGAAGCTGAATCATCCATCGATTACCAGTGCGGAGTATAAGAACAGCTCGTGTGATCGATCCCTTGTTGATCATTCCATTTCACCCGATAATCGTCGGTGTTCATTTTCATTCATCAATCTATCTATCTTTCAGCCTTCTGTGCCTTTCCCTCTGCCCCGAATACCCCGATTTTTCTTTTCCCTAGCTTTTTCAGCTCATTCGCACAGCACTTTTAGATCCTACCGTATTCCTGGCCCAGTGTGGAACATCGCCACTTCTCGCTGTATTCTCTCTGCTTTCTTTATCCTCTACCTTTACCTCTTTTTCTCTCTCTCTCTCTCTCTCTCTCTCTCTCTCTCTTCATCCAAAGCCCCGCGCTGCGCACACACCTTAGCAATTGCACTTCAGGCCAAAAGTGGAAGCGGGATTAAGAGGATTGTGGAAAAGTACGGGGAGAGAGTGAAGGAGAGCATGACAGAGAGAGAGAGAGAGAGAGAGAGAGAGAGAGAGAGGAAGATAGAGAGAGAGAGAGAGGAAGATAGAGAGAGGGGTCCCCTGAGGGTGATTGTGGGCGGAGTCTAATCGCAAGAGTCGCCCTCGGGGTCTGAAGAGGCGGAACATCTTATGACGCCCGCGGCTAGCAGATCAGACACTCCCAGCCCGCGTATGGAGAGGTGTTCCCGCCTCTCTCTCTCATTTAATCCACATCGCCGACTTTCATCTGCTTCATAAGTGATCTACAGTGTCAATCCATGGGCTTCTTTCCGTCCTCGACCAACGTTCAACTTTCGAACACCATTTAATAGCTTTGACTTACAAAAGTGTCTCTATCGAGCATATCGCTGTGCATATTTGCTTGATCCCACCGCTTTCGGCCTGAATACAATTTGATCCTACTAGCAATTATATTGATAATTCTCCCTCCATTTCCCTGATCCAGAATTCGCAAAGCGGCGTCTTACACGGCACGTATTGGACCGATATGCAACGGCTCTCTAATACTGTCATGTAATGACTCCGCAGCTAGAAAGGATCAATAAAAGGCTCAATGCAACCCGTCCCCTCTTGAATCCGTTCTCCAAAACCATTCTTGCACTACGGTAATATTCGGCGCATTCAGTCTCCACCACATCCATTTACCTTTCGCTTTTAGCACAGGGATCATTCATTCTCAAGAATGCCATAGGGAATCATTGAGGCTGGGATCATGCGGAATCATGAGAAGAACTATTGGATTTCTGCTGCTAATCAAAGCATCGCCTCCGAATTCGTGTTCACAGTTCAACAGAGAGGTGTGGCAAGTTTCTTATTAATCCATTTGTCTTTCTATCCACTGATGCTGACGTATTGCAAAGTAAGGATCTCCGGCAGAGAATCATCTCATCGTTATGTCATTCTCTCCATGACTGATGTTCATCCGCCTTCAACCAAAATTCAAAATAAATGTTCAATCCTAGTGCGATTTCAACAAATCTTACAGGTAATAAAATGGCCGGCCTTCCAGCCAGACTTTCACTCAAAGCCTCGATAACGCTCTCCCCTCCCCATTTTCCATCCTCCACCTCGCCAAACTGCATTGACGCCATCCTTGCATGATACAGCTGAATATCCAATAAAATAACGTATAAGACAGAGAATTGTAAGAGAAAACAATTTTATTACCGGGACATCATAATTAACCAAACAAACAGTTGATTCAGAAAACATACCCATTTTGTTTCGGCACTTAAGATAGGGGGGATAAAATATGGTCCTAAACTTATCACATTCAGCCTTTCCTTCCCGAACCCCTGATAAAACTGATAATAGACTAAGAAATCATAGGAAAACAAGCCTACTATAAGGAATAGCAGGGCTAGTGGTAAATCTGACTGAACTACATTCTAAAATGGGATTTGATATAACTAGTGAAGTGTATGAGGAGCAGCTCCTGCCACCGACGGAGTTGGCATGTCACCGGCCCATCGGGACGTGCTCAAAGCCTGGGGGAGGGCCGAATCCAGGCGGTGGTGCTAGAGAGATTCCCGGAGGAGGTGCCTGCACATTACAAAACATAAACATTTACTTGGACTTTGAAATGGTGTTGAATGTATCTGCTCTTTTTATTTCTTTTAGAAAAAAGTCTTTCAACTTGCCGTGCTGATTCCCTTCGGAGCGTACGAGTTCACAGAGTTTCTTTCCGCTTCTTTTCCTTGATTGGAGGCTGTCTTCTTGGCTCCGGACTGAGAATTCGAGGCGGAAGAAGAGGCAGAGCCGCTTGAGGAGGAGCTCTTCTCCGTGTCTCTCCTAGACTCCTCCGTCTGCTGTGCTTGTCCGAACACCGAGGAAAAGAGCTGAAATGAAGAGTCAATATATATTTTTAAAGAATTTTCCTTGAGATCGTAAAGCAATCGTTAGAGTAGTGGATTTGTTAACGAGAGAAATAGACAGAAGAAAGTGGCAGGGAGAGCAAGAGAGAGGGAGAGGGAGAGAGAGAGCGAGGGAGAGAGAGCGATAGAGAACGAGATACAGAGAGTGAGAGAGACCGAGAGAGAGAGAAAAGAAGACTAACATCAACGAGACCATAGAGGAGAAGCAAAAGTACCGATCCAAGGAGACTTGCGCCGGCAGATGTCAGCCCTGCTGCTAATCCTAACTGGGAATCCGGAGTGCCTGCTGTCTCTGCTCTCCGAGCGTTCTTCTCCTGTTTTCCTTGAGCTTGAGCTTGAGCAGGGGCCGACTTCTTCTCATTGCCGCCCTTTTTCTTTTCGGTCTTCTTCTCAACTGTGGGAGGTGCTGAAATAAGAAATGTGTTACAAATTCAAAGCATAATTTTTTTAATTCAACAAAATTTTTATGTAGTTTTCAAGCATTGAATAAATAAAATTAATAATACGTAAATATAACTGAAGTCGAAGAATAAATAGGAAAAAATTCTAACCTTTCTTCTCAATGGCCGCGGCCGCTTTCTGTCCGCCGTTTCCTTGTTGCTGAAACTTACATTACTTTTAGAGTAAATCAAATGTTTTAAGTCAGTATAATAAAAAAAAGAGCACCTTCTTGCCGGCCGGCTCCTTGGCGGCGGCATTAGCTGCCTTCTTGTCCGAGTTGGTCTCCGCCTTCTTGGTCTCCTTCGAAGTGGCCGCTATCATTCTTCCAATGTCTGCCAGTTCGAGCGGTTTGCTCTCCTCTTTTCTCTCTTCCACTTCCTTCTCCTCCTCCTCTTCTTCTTCATCCTCTTCGTCGCTCACTTCTTCCGACCGTACAAATCTTCCTTGTTCTTCCGCCTTCTTTCTTCTCTTTTCCTCCTGTAAAAGGAGTATATGTCATTTGTAGACAATTTATTTCAACATTCGAATATAATTTAATTATTAATCCAAATAAACTGATGAGACAACAATGATATAATAACTAATATATCAGCAGACCTTCTGGGCTGCCTTCCAGGCGTCTTTCTCCCTCTTGGCCTGCATCTTCTTGGAGAGATTCGGTTGGACTTCCTTCCACTCCTCCTCTTCCACTCTCGCTGTGCTGGTTGCTGTAGCTGAACTGCTTGAAGATGTCATGGCAGGCCACATCTCAGGAACCGGAAGTGGTTTCCTCGCATTCTTCTACAAACAATATGGCGGTAGGGTTTACTGTAAATGATTGAACCGTAAGTAACACTACACAGCAACAGCCTCAAGGAAGGTTTATTGGTGCTCATGGTCAGCCAACCCCTTCTTTGGTTTCCTTTTGCTTACAAAGGGCTTTTTAAAAGCTGGACAAAGACAGAATTGGTGCACAATAACATTGAGCGACAATGTTTTTCAAGGACATCACTTTATTCTTATTGCATGTTTCTGCACTCAAATGTACAGGGATATTGGAATCCTTCGTGATACCATACCTGCTGAGCCTTTGTCTGCTTGCCCCACTTGGAGTGCTGACTGAGAGCGAGTACTTCAGAAGATGGTGGAGGATAGTTGGCGGGCAAAAGAGAGGGGAAGTCATCGACTGCTGGGGCTCGAAAGGAACCTAAACGGCAACGGTTCTCGTATTCAAGTGGAAATTTAAAGTTAAAACAAGCAAGCATAATGATAGATGAACTTGTTGTTAATAATTATTAAACTGCACCACAAACTAATCGCGTGGAACAGCTAGTATTTCTTTGAGTTCCCCTGCCTGCCCCTCTCTAACCGCCTGCTCCCTTCTTCTGCGACGCACTGGCAGTCGGCTGTGCTTGTTGCGGGAGTTCCTTGACCACGGAAATCTTCGGTTTGTGTTCCTGCGAAGCGATGGAGTTCTCCAGTCGATCCGACGGCCTTTCGTCATCGTCGATCACGTCGAAGCGCTCCTGAAGATTGCACTTAATTATCTTTTCTAGAATCAACATTATTTATGAGTCACGTAAATTCACTCGTAATCCAAGCATCAATCCGGCAAATCCTTTTCAAGTCAAAAGAAGTGGTTCGATGCTTGGAACGCGCCGGACCCCTCTGGTACTCGCCGAATTCTCGGTCTGAAACCCCTGGTCCACCGTTGTGCACCGTACCCTTATCAGAACAGATCAGGAGACCCGCATTAATATTAACTTCTCACTGACTAGCAGAATCCCTTGAGACAATGACAAACAAACCGTGTGTTTTCCCCAGTTGTCCCTGGAAGTGTTAGCATGGCCGCCCTTCTTCTGCTGGCTGCTGCTTGGCTGGGGTGCAGTGGTCGGTCTGGCTGCCTTTGCCGCACTGTTTTTACTGCTACTCGGAGTGCCTCCTCCTATCCTCGTCGAACTGGCTCCTCCGAGTGCTGGGAAGGCTTCGGCGGGAGCAGCCTTGCTAGCCTGAGGGGCTGTGCCATTCACTTTGGTGAGTCGGGGGAATTGGGCGGGTTGGAGAACGGGAGGGCCGGATGGTGGACCGCCAGCCAGGGATGGAAAGTCGCCAGTTTGCAGAGCGTTGTAACCTAGAAAAGAAATGCTGTCATTATTGTTACGGAACATTAGCATGTTTCAAGTTAAATAAAATTGTATCCTAAGAAGAAAAATACGCTCTTGTAATACTTAGGGCAGAGAATATAAAACCAGAACTTTTCTTATATCAATTATATGCATATGGTTATTCACGCGGAAGAAATGAAATAGAATAGAACCTGTATTCCTAGCATATCGTAGATTGACATTTCCCTGGTATTGCGCAGAAGGAACAACAACGAATGAACTCGGGTCGCTGGAATGAAAATATATTTTTGCAAGCAGTACAATAAATAAATGGAAAGAATCAGTGGTTTTGAATCATTTTTAAAGGACTGAAATAAGACGATAATATATAAGGGTGCCAGCCAATGCGTCTCTGAAACAGACCGTGGCGCGGGTGATTCGGCAGGAACAACGGAGATTCGTTCTGCTCGTGGCAACTGCGGAATGGGGACTGGCTGCTGTTGCTGGTTGTGATGGCCTCCACCTCGGCCACGGTTTTGGCCAAGCTTAAACAAATTCTTGAAATGATGTTGTTAGTTGGGAAAACTATAATCAAGGTATAATATAAAGAATGAAACAGAAGATAACTGATGGTGAATCAATAAAAAGTGACGTTGTAACCCTAATAACTTGTCTCAATTAACTGCAACTGACTTGTCGATCAGAAAACTGGAAATCAAGCTGAAGTCCTTGTCTCCGTCCCTCCCCCGAATGTTCTTTTGACTGAAATTTGAGTAGTTGTTTCCCCTCTTGGATATACAGCAATAAATAACTTTCTATCCATTACTACAAGCTACATCCTATAAGCAATTATTTGTGGCCAGCAAATAAAAAGGTAATTGAAATAGATACAACTGTTTTCCATGCAAGATTAAGAATATTACTGGAAAATGTTCCATTACGTTAAATAAGAATGAAAGGAAAAACCTTGTGGATGTCGAGATCAATTTGAGTGGCAAACGCAATGCCCGCCTTCTTGCAGTCTTCGACTTCGCAGAGGAAATGATTCTAAGTAGTTAAATAGAATAGAAATACAAGGACGTAACTGGAATCACTTTTTTTCATGTTCAAGTGAAGGACAAAAAATATGGATAATGCGTGGAAAACGAGGGCAGACGACGAAAAAAAGAAAATGTAGACTGCGATAGAAATGAAAGAAACTCTGAAAGAAAGATAGTGGGGATAGAGAGGGAGAGAGAGAGGGAGAGAGAGAGAGAGAGAGAGAGAGAGTAAGAGAGAGAGAGCGGAAAAGTGGCAGAGGGAACTAACATCGCCATAGTGACGAATCAGCTGTTCATGTTTGCCAAAGAAGACGTTGGCAGCTTGGCCCGTGACTTCGCAGAGCTGGCAGAAGAAATGGTCTCTTCTGCAATGGGAGAATTGTATAGAAAGCTCTGTGTGTTGGAAAACATGAATACACAGTAAGGGATAAGGTAACAAAGCGTAGATACAGAATACTTTAATGCTAGAGCAACTCATCAAAATGCACATTTTAGCGAACAATTTGTTATCGAAATTAACCTCAAATGGCGGTAACGGTCGTCGGTATCAAAGAAGCGCTCCTCGCAGAAGAGACACTTGGGATGGCCTGGATTTAGGAAATCATCCTTTTCAATGTAAAATACACTTCAGAAATTTTCGAAGTTCAATCTGTTTCACTTTTCGCTGATCATGCATATGTTAGACAGATGACGCTTTGCAAAGCATGGTACTCATCACTATCGGAAAAGACCGATGAATGGCCAACCTTTCTGACTCTTGTCGTCCCTGTCTCCGCAACGGGTGTGCTCAGTGAGTTGCATCCTAGAGTAGGTGCGTCTTTCCCTGGTGAACAATGCAAGGTTGGAGAGGCAGAGATGGCAGTACGACAGTTCGTGTGCCTCTGCCATGTGCTGTCGCAGCGACATGAACGACGGGAACTCGCGGCGCTCACCGCCACTGTAATATTATTTTATTTTTTTAGAACAATTATTGCCACCGGTACATGAAGTACAACTACCATAGATTTTTTTTTCCGTAAATCCATTAAAAAGAAGGTATTTAACGAATTTACGCGAATTAAAATTTCAAGAAAACATCAATCTCACCTAACACAAAGCTTGCAGACATGAGCAAGGTACTTCTCGTATCGAATACCGACTGCTTCATTCTGGAAGCGCACTTTGTATCGAGCCTCGTCTGGATGGGTCGAGAGAGGAAACTCCAGATTCACTGTCTCCAGACCGGAAGACGCGAATGCGAACGACATCTGGAAGTGAGAAAGAAAAGAGAGATTGATATGGGCATCATCCGGGAATTCCGGGAAAAACAAATCACATCCAGGAAAAAAGGAAGAACCTGAAGTAGGCTAAACAGAGTGTGTGTCCATAGTAGTAATAAAAACGGACAATAGGCATGGGCTGTCTGCATATCGGGCAGTTGTCGTCGTTCTTGATGACGCGCATTCGAATGGCGCATTCTATGCAGAGGGCGTGGCGGCAGGCGCCCACCCCGAAGATGTCGTTTCGCTGAAGGAGGAACTGTTGTGGCGGGAAACAATATAGACATTTTTAAATCATAGATGGTTTAAAATGTTTATTCAGATGAACTTCAACGCACCTTACAACAGATCAAGCACTCCTCCGTAGTCGCATCCGTAATTTGGATGTCAGAAAAGTTGGCCTGAAACAGATCCATTCGAGATGTGAGCAAAACTCATGGGTTTTGGGCGGCTTTACGGAAAAGCCGAATGACCTAAAGTTTTCACAAGAGCCTTAAGTATACCCAAAAAAAGAACCTCATTCGCCGAAATCATGCGCTCGTACTTCTTCATGTCAACAGACTTGTTGTGCTGGACATGCTGGAGAGGAGCTTGTCCAATGTCTCCGCCATGATTCTCTCGGCCATGATTCTGTCTGCGATGGGCTGGTGGTGGTGCCCTTCGCTCTCCACCCTCTCCCCCTCCTCGGCCGCCGCCACCGGAAGGCGCTCCCCTTCCCCTTCCATGGCCTCTTCCGCCGCCGCGGCCGCTCCCAGTCGTAGCAGTTGGCATTAGTCTAAAAAGAAAAGCAAAAGAATAAACGATTAGGCGTAGAACCAGTTTAAGAATACCATAGAACATCTATTGCTACAGGGAAAAGGGTGCTAATCCAGAGCAAACGAAAAGAACAAGCTATCGCAATCAATGAAACGGGTTCAAAATGCCACATTCAAGCGAGGAAGCGATGTGATATGGGACGAGGCTGTGCCCGTATTGTGCAAGCACGAATTATAGTGTGGAACTGCATTACTGTGGCTCCCATTCCTGCAGACGATTACTACTCGGGAAAAAGGACAGCAACTGCTACGCACTTCAAGAGCAACTGCTTAGCAGTTCAAATAGAACAGCTACCCTTGCACTTTAGCACTTCTATTACGCGCATTTTTCACTGCTACGGAACTTTTCAAGTGCGTAGCAGCTGCTAAATGAGAGCGAAGCACGGTCTAGGAGATTGCTAAGCAGCAGCTCTCGGCATGCTAAGAGGCATACTGTATTGCGTCGAGTGATAACACTAAAAACATTTTCTTCCTTTTAACTGCTAAACGATTACTGTAACGCTCCCACCGAATTTTTTTTCTTTACCGTTGTTCTTACCAAATCTCGCCCGGAACTACTTTTATTCTTTTACTATAACAGTTTAACAACGCAACACGGAGCCTAAACCACAGTTCACAGTCATACACTGAACCTGGAGAAGAAAAAATCACGGGCATACAATGCAAAAAGGGAGTGGATGGGGGAGTTAAAACATACAGGAAGAATAAACAAACATTAAGGAAGAAGCTGACCTCGTTCGCAAAGGAAAATAACAAAATAACAAGTACACATGATGCGAAAGGATGCGCGAGATCACCAAGATATGCGTAAGCCTGATAAATGCCACTCGTCGAATGAGGATCGCAATAGACCGTACAAATTGCACCGTAGGGAAGAAAGAAAGGGAATGGTTAACAACTCATCGTTCGTCAGCGAGCTGACGACTGAGTGTAGATCATCTGAAAAATTGCATAAATTATAAATTTAGATTAGAACAGCATAAATGAATAAACCTGAGCAATTGGATAAAGAAGGCGCCACTAGATGATGCACATGCAAGTCGATGTTATCTTTAAAAAAAACCAGGTCTAAGGCTGACATCAGCATAAAAACAAACCGTTGTCAGCTGAGGGAGACGACTCGTCACCTCCGGATGAACTCGCGTGTTCGGAGTCATGGGGCGTCAACTCTCCAGGATCCCAGGATCACCAAGTAGCCGCTCATCTGGAGAACGACAAAAGCAAAAGTTTTCTTTCACCTTGAAACCTCAAGAAGCAAGCAATCCAACACCGGACCTGATTCATCGTAGCCCATAGCAGAATCGACCGTTGACTGCTGAGTTGCTCTCGTGGAAGTTGTTTGCTGTGTGCCAGGCGTGGAAGTTGTTCGTAATAATGGATGAACAAACCGCCGAGATATATACGGGGAGAACCTGTAACAAATGAGTCATATCCCCCATCGACATTAGAAAATGACCGAATACAACTAACATTTTTTGCAAGAATGCGTCGACAATTCTACTGCAACTGACGTTGAAACATTAAAGCTACACCCTGTAATGAAGATCACCGCCACGTTAGAAAAAGCAGACGAGAGAAGCAATCAAATCAGGGCGGCGAAAACCATCTTCACTTCTAACAGTTATCCTGCAGCTTTCCACTGAAATTAGGCAGATTTAGATTGAGTTTATAGTGGGAACATTTAACACGCAAAAGTTACACGGAAAAGAAGTATCAGAAGTTTACATAAGGCAACAGCTGATAGAAATTCCAACTTCATTCTTAACAGTTATTTTCATTTATCACTAACGTTAATCGCTTTGGGAATAATAAACATTCAAATTTTAGCAGTGCAATAGTAATACGCTATGCCACTGCTTAGCAGTTAAATAGTCGTTCGTTTTAGAATGACTACTCTTGCACTTTAGCACTGCTATTTCAAATATTTGCTGCTAAATGGGAACTTCGCTGCTTTTTCGCTGCGTAGCAGTTGCTGTCCTTTTTCCCGAGTAATAGTTCGGAGCGTAAGAAAAACGTATTTTAGTGTGATTTTGTTTCTTATTGCTTTGCACGTTACTCCGTGATCAAAGATGAATCTCTTTGACCGGCGCGGCCCACCGCCGGAAGGACGCGGCGCACGACCAGCCGGACGAGGAAGTGACACCGTATTCCCTGAGGCAGGCTCGGCTGCGACCGAGCCTGGTCAAGCGTTATCCTCAGTGCCCCCGCCCGAATCCTCCTTGTCTTCCCGTCTCGTCGAGTCGCTCCAGTCGAACCCGTACTTCAATGCTGGCGCTGGCCTGGCCGGCATCGGCTTGGCAGTCGGCGTCGCACGCCGCGCCGCCATCATTGGCAATGCTTACTTCCGACGACGCTTCATGACTACGCTACAAATCAACAACGAAGACCCGTAAGATTCTCACCGTTTTCTATCTGAAGTTATCTTGGTGCCCCAACTAGGATAGCACTGTTATCTTGCTGAAGTGGTTGTCGTCCACCTAAAGTTTCGCTGTTAAACAGTGTTCATTCAAACCTATCGTCGACTACTGATGATTAAATACTTGATATTTTCGGGCATATCCATGGCTGCTGGACTTTATTAACCGGCACAGCGCTCAGCAAACTCGTAATCTCGCCGCGAACACGCGTGTCATCCAAGCTGAGAGTGGCAAAACGAGCCTGAACTTTGCCTACCTTCCCGGGCATGGCTACCACTACTTCACCTATAAGTGGAGATGGATTAAGGTCGTTTGAAGAATCCCAACCCTGTGAGTAATCATCTCGCTCTTATTTTAGGTAGACCGCCAACGAGAGAGGCAGATGATCCAGGGACCGGGTGGATACCGTACTCCCTTCGAGACGGTATCCTTGACCACCCTCGGCTCCGATTCCAAGTTCCTCAAGAACATGCTCGAGCAGGCGGCTAATGAAGCCGTCTCTTCGGTAACTTTCTTTTTCCTATGTGGCATGTACTTTGATTGTTTTAACCACAACCTGTAACCTCTTAGAAGTATAAATTGTCACTTGGTATTTGTTCGTGAAGGAAGAAGAAAAGAATGCTGCAGACAGAGACTGGCCTCGTCGTGTACCACGCAGCTGGGCCGGATTGGCGCCGCTTCGGCCCGCCACGACGGAAGAGACAACTCGAGTCTGTCGTGCTTCGCGGCAACACGGCGCAGCTCCTGGTTGACGACTTCCACGAGTTTGTCAACTCGGGCAAGTGGTGTGTTAGCTATGTTCATTTTATTATACGTTTTTTGTTATTAACTGCTCAAGAAGAATACGGTATGAGTGCTTAATAAAAGATTTTCATCAACCAAGAATCGTACGTTGAGGTGTTATAATCTGCTGTGAAATAAAACAGAACTTTGTTTTTACTCGACGCCAAAATGTGTACTTCAGGTATGCTGACCGCGGAGTGCCGTACCGCCGTGGCTACCTGCTCCATGGCCCTCCCGGCACTGGCAAGAGCAGCTTCATCTCTGCCCTCGCTGCCCACTTTGGATACAGCATTTGCATGCTCTCGCTCAGTGAACGGACACTCGATGATGACAGGTGAACTTTCATATTAAAAAATGTATCACCGCTCAAAAAAATCTCCGGAGCTTTAAAAGCGTACCTTTCAGATTCAAAGTTCTTTTTTTAAGAGGAATAAAATCCCTTCGGTTCTTTGTGTAATTAGATTTAGTTTTCAAGTTAATTGTAGCCGTTTTTTCCGGATTAATAGATGAATAAGACTTTACATGCTCTATTCCGTATGCAGTACTTTTCTTCTGTGAATTGTTTTCAAACGCTTATTTTTTTTTCTTTGCAGACTAAACCACCTGCTGAACACTCCTCCGCCAAATAGTGTCATTCTACTCGAGGATATCGATGCTGCCTTTGGGAATCGAGAAGATCCCATGGCACAGCATCCAGCTTATCAGGGAATGACGAGGTACACGGAGGAAAATGACATGATAATCTTGGATATTCTCTTCGTACCCACAACAGAATTGTTTTAAACTTGCTGATCAATCCGCGTATGTACTACATACTGATTGGATACCAATTAACTGACCGCTTTTGTATTTTTGCTCATTACTTTCTCTGTCTCTTATATTCCCTCTTCATTCCCACTTACTTCCTGCAGAGTTACGTTCTCCGGCCTTCTGAATGCCATAGACGGAGTTGGCTGTGCAGAAGAGCGAGTGTTGTTCATGACCACGAACCACCTGGACCGCCTGGACGCAGCTCTAATCCGGCCCGGCCGCGTGGATCGCCAGCAGCTATTCGACAATGCAGACGAGGACATGATTGCTAAGGTGAGAGAAGGAAGGAAATGCTTGTGAAGAAGATGCTGAGCGCTTTTGTCCTTTCGTATATGCGCCTTGTTGAACCCCCCGGGTAGAAATTTTTTTTGATTGAAACGCGATATTTTTCCCAAGTAAATGTGATTTTGATCGAAAAAAGACATTTATTGCCTCTCAACTAGAGAAATTATCGCAGACAATATCTCGCAAATTAAAATGTTTCTTTATAAATAACGATTAGTTTGTTTTAGAATAATATGTCCAGCTTATAGGTGCTGCAATTTGGTGCGATAGTTTTCATCCTTCACATCACTCTATTTATGTGCAATAGAAGATTTTTAATCCCCTTATTAGCATTAAGTGAAAGCAATAACATCAATGAGTTTTTTTTTTGCGAATATCTGTTTACGAAGAAAGTTAGTCTTATCTTCAGAATAATCTCTCTCATCTTGATCCATCCATTAGGAACGAATGATCCACTACTTCACACTTTATTACTTCCTTTAGTTTTGTGCCTTTTACCACAAATATCCTTCTCTGCTCGTTGTTTCTGTTCTTTTGTTCTATGATATCATTTTGAACCAAATCGTTCCGTTGCATTCAGTCTTGAATGAAAAATTGTAGACATGATTTATTTTTGAGTACAATGTCAACTTGCCGTTTTCTTTATAGTAATCTGAAAAGAGAGCTTAACTTCAATGACAACTAATTTGAATAACATAACTTGCCTTAAATAGGGGATAACGTTTTCAATTGTATAATGATGTGATGTATAATCTGTTCTATTCTTTCAGATGTTCATTCGTTTCTACGAGCCGCTGCCCCCAGAAAGTCGTGCCGATCTCGTAACTTCTTTCGTGAGTGGATGCATAGCAACGGGTCTGCCACTCTCTCCGGCTGCAATCCAGGGACATCTACTCATGCACAAGAATGACCCAGAAGGGGCAGCCAGGATGGCCAAGGAGAAGCTGGGGGATGGGAGTAGGCGAGCGGGAGAGGGAGCTTAAGAGAATTGCCTACATTGTTTGGAATTAAAGAATATTAGGAGGGTTTGTTACATCCTTGATATCATATATCTCTGATGTTTGGTGTTCTTCAAGCCGATTAGTCACCTTAGCAAAGCTATTTATCAATTGTTCGTATTTTTTTCATTCGCTTACTCATCCTGCAGAGAGAAGTGTCGCCTTTGTTTCTTGAGCTGCTGTCAATTGTTGTGCTGAAATTGTATCCTTGATAAAGAAGTTGAAGTGATCTTTTAAACAATTCTTCTTTATGAGTCTCTTTACTCCGAACCGCGATATTTTCGTACCTTGTCTCTAATATGAGTATTTTCGTACCTTGTCTCTGGTTCTTGCAATGGGCGGACTCAGTTGAATCAAGATCCATGGTTTTCAAGCGCCTTCATTTTACATGCAATTAACGAGAACGAACCTTACTAGTGCTGCCGATGGATAAGATTGCCCTTAGACCAGCCCGGAAAGGAATCTTCCCGTGTGACATATTCTGATATCAAGAGTCATTAGTTATCGGTGATTATGTGGGCGGTGCTATTTTCGTCCAAAATCATTGCCAAATTTGTAGCCATAACCGCGTGGGAGATGTGATTTTCGTATTAGAGAAAAGGAAGGGGAAGAGGGAGTTTGTTTTGCAAGAACGCAAGAGTACCAGGCAGTAGGGAGGAAGAGAGGGACGCGTCGTGCACATGCATTGATCTGTGTGTGAGGGTCTCCGCCACTGCCCTCCTAGTACTCCCTCCCTTGCTATGCCTTCTAGCTCCATGGAAAGATGTCAAAAAGTGAATGGAGAGAGCAGAGAGAGTTGAGATGGTTTGGAAGGAGAAAGATCACTGCAATATCTGAATGCTGCTCTGCAATCTCCCGACCTCTCCATTTCCTTATTCCTTGCTTGCTGCCGCCCTCGATGGATGTTATTTCAATCGCGTGACCAAGCGCCTTCATTCCGTTTAGTCATTCGTCGTCCGAGCAGTCTTTCTAGCTCTGGCGGTATTTTTAGTTGTTTCTTTCCCCTTCTCTCCTTTCTATTCGAGAAACAGTTGGCCCCATTGAAAATGGTAAAGTTCGTTCGAGTAAAGTTCGTTCGAGAATTTCGAGCACGAATTCTTATTCTGTTCTAACCCAATTCTTATTCTATTCTAGCAGGTTTTACATTATTTCTATCCGGCGGTCATATCGAGCGTACAACTCCAATACTAGGCTCTTTTATCTGAGAAGTCGCTTTCACTTTCATCCTCTAAATCTATTCTCTTGTCCGCGCAATTCGTCTCTCCTCTCTCTCTCTCTCTCTTTCTCTCTCTCTCTCTCTTCTCTCTCTCTCTCTCTCTCTCTCTCTCTCTTCTTTCCCTCTTTCTCGTTTCTCTCTCACTTTCGCTCTCTCTCTCTTTCTCTCTCACTTTCGCTCTCTCTCTCTCCCTCTCTCTCGCCCTCTCTTTCTCTCTCTCTCTCTCTCTGTCTTTTCCCTTTCCTGCATCTCTTACTCAGTCATTATGGGTTGACAGACCACCCGATCGTTTCCTTATCTGTCTAGTTTGTCCTACATTTGCTTATATCTATTGGCGTGAAGTCCTACGTAGGATATGTGTCCATTCTATGCTTTGATATCAAAAGTAAACGGACTAGCTAAGAGTTGGTGTAATGATTTTCGTTGTCTGTTCTCTTCGTTATGAGAGTGGTGCGTTCCGGCATCCCATTCTATCGGGCGACACAAATTAGTTTAGTTGGCAAGAGAGGGGTACGCTGATTGTGAGAGGCGGGGAAGCTATGTGAGATCCTCTACAGATAGCAGCCTATGCCTACAAGGATTTATTATGCGTATCCCTTTCCTCCCATCTATTATCTGCAGGACTATACTATAATGTATTGCTCAATATTTCAAGCTCTTTCTCTCTGCCGTTTCTCATACCACTCTCTTTCTCTCTCTCTCTCTCTTTCCGTTTCTATGTTTTTTTTTCATCCCGGTCTTGATGATAGCTAACTCGCAGCTGACATGGGTCAATCAATTCACCAGAGGGCGCTGGCTCCTAGTCGCCACTAATGCTGCGGAACAGCCGGACATGCTACTCATGTGTGCATTGTGTTTTTTCATCTGTCACCATCTCTTGTTCTCTCCCTCACTCTCCGTCTCTCTCTCCCTCTCTCTCTCACCGTTCATTCATTCGCTCGTTTTCCCTTGGCCCTCGCGTTCTCAACTTCCCCTCCGAGTCGCTTAGTTTCGTTTACTGTCCCTCACAAACAGTCCATTCTCTGCCTTCCCTTCGTTCTCGGCTTCGCTTTCTTCACTGAGCCCTTGCTTGCTTTGTATATTCTCCAATCCTCTTCAATCCTTCCTTTCTCTAAGTTTTATGTCCAAACACGGTCCAATCTCTGCCGCTCTAATTTTCCTGGAATATGGCAGAGTTTCTCTTCCACTCTTCATCCCATGCATCATTTGACCTCTCTATCTGTCATCCATGCAAGGTTTCGTTCCGTGTGTACAGCCGAAACTTTCTAGCACCTTCTGCTGCTGCCACAGCGTTCTCTCTTTCTCCCTCTCTCTTTCTCAGTTTCTTTGTGACTTTTTCCTCTTATCTATCACACTAAATACAAAAGTTTAAAAACGAAAGCTACCGAGCCGACCACTGGTGGTTTTAACCTTCCTTTCGCCTTAGAAAAAATATAATTGTTCCCTTGCCGACCGATGCTTCCTCCTTTCCTCCCTTTATCTCTTGCTTCATTAAACATGCCAGTAGTCTCTCTTTCTTTTCTTTTCCTTTCCTGTCCATCTATATGGCTCATGTATAACTATCTCCCTCTCTTTCTCTCACACTCTCTCTCTCTCTCTCTCTTTCTCTAGTCCAATTCTCGTCTCTACCATGCCCAGCTTCTGACATGCGTTGACATACATTAATGGTTCCACTTAAGCATTGAATGAGAGGAGAGAGCTAGAAAGAGAGAAAGAGAGAGGGAATGAGAGATGACAGTCCTTTTTTAATGCCACCGTGGCACTGGCCGACCTCGTCGCACAACCTGGCAACCTCATTATTGTAATAATAAATTGGCTGATTGCTAGAGAAAGCCATTTGTATCTCTTTTAATGATGTGATTAGAGGGCGCCTATAATGAATCCGTTGTGTATCTGTTGGTTGTCGCCAACATTAATATTCTTTTGGGTTGCCAGTTACTGATTATCCCCAAGTTGGTGGTATTTATTTTAAGCGATTGGTTATTGAGAAGACTATGCTTTGCTCTTAAATTCCCACCCTTAAGTGAGCAAGAGTTTCCTTCTTTCCTTGTAGCCCGTGTCCACAGACGGAGTGCTGTGTCAAGATAAACAATTGAGACCGGGTGAGGAATTCTGTGAATTGTTGAAGAGAGAAGTGAGATCGAAAGTGTTTGGAGAGGGAGAGAGATAGGGAGAGAAAGAGAGAAAATCGCGAAGCTTCTTCTATACCATCTGCTTGTGCCGCGTGGACTGTGCACAGTCAGCGTTAGGCTGGAGGGGGAAGACTAGATGAAAGATTTCGTCATCGATGGTAGATGAGCAAACTGGGAGAAGAGAGGCCAAGCTCGAGGGCGGATGTTCTCTCATTGTCTGAGTGAGAGAGGGAGGGAGAGAATTGAGATAGAGGGAAAAGAGAGAGGGAGAGGGGTATAGAGTGTGATGGGAGATAGAGATGGGACAGTAAGATAGTGCCGGAAGGTGCAGTGTGAGTGAGGTAGCCGGAGCGAATGAGTGGAAGAGAGCAGAACCTAGGAAAGGTGGAAAGAATTGGAGAGGCTTGGAATAAATTTAGTGAAAATATGCTGCCGGCCGTGAAGTGCATTCTTTGTTGCTGCGCGGGTCATCTTGCTCTCGCTCTCACCATCTCTCTCTCTCTCTCTCTCTCTCTCTCTCCCTCTCTCTCATTTGTCTTTCTCTCTTCCTATATCTCCCACCACACACTGTTTCCCTCATTTTCACTTTCTCTCTCACTCTCCCACTTGTATTCGTCATGATTATGTGCCTGTCTATCACCTTCTTCACTCCACTTCCGTTAACTGGGAATGTCTTCTCCCGACCCACACTTTGTGGCATTCTTTGCATGCCTTGAGGGTTCATCGGGCTCCGTGAGCATGGCGAAGAATGATCGAGAGAAAGGAAGAGGGAGAGAGAATGAGAATTTGATGGTGAAATAGTGAGAGAGGGGGCGAGGGAGGCAGAGATAAAGAGAGGGGAAAGAGAGAGACCCCCGCATTACTCATTCCTAACGCGATATGAATAGGCAGGTACAGAGTGGCGAGATTTGTAGCATCTGGCTTTCATTCTTAGGCTTTCGTAGACCTCAGATATTGCCCAAGAGCCATTGAACCTTATCGCTATATTAGTATACTATATATAACTTCCTTAGTAAAACCTATACCGTATACGTACAATGCTTGGATTAGATTTAATGCCAGCTTGGCACGTAAAATGTATACGTCAGCACTGTTAAGGAATTCTTTCTTTCATATTGAAAGGGCAAGCTCGCCTTTCTTCTCATTGTTCTCTGTGTTCATGTTGCTGATCTGCTTGGCATACGATTAGTTTAACGGCAGAGATTTTTTTTATGATTTTATGTTATCACGAGCACTTTCAACCGTGGCTAACCAGAACCTTCTTGAAAGTGTCTTGTTAATCACGAGAAATGCTACGTTATTCTTCTGCTACTGATAACTTTATCTCCTTTTCTACAAAAAAGCGTCACACCTTGATTGCCATCTCATATTGTCATTTAAGATGATGGAATGCAGTTTTCCTCGCAGGTTTTTTACGTATTCGCAGCAGCTAATCTTCAATCCCCTGTTTTCAATGACTTATGATGCGAGCAACGATAATATATTATTGGACACGAGAATATAAGATAATCCAAGGCACGCAGAACATCTCTGTTTAGGCTCATCCAATCATATGAAATGCGTCATTGCACACTTGCGCTGGTTCTGCTCAATAACTTTCATCTTTGTTTCGCATAATCGGAGATGTTTTTCTTCGTATTTTTTGAAATTATTGTTTTCATCCTCGCAGGTTCTCGATTAGAAAGAAGAAGATTGAGAATGCTGTCTGCGGCTCGTCGAGCCGTGGTCTTTGCGGGAATTCTGGTGTTGGCGGCTACAGTAATCGCGGATGATCTCTCCTTCTGCAAGGAGAAGTGCACCAAGACATATGAGGAAGGAAGCGAGAGGGTCAGTCTTTATTTCCATTGTCGTTGCCGTCGCCTTTCTCTCTCTCTCTCTCTGTCTCTCTCTCTCTCTCTCTCTGTACCTTTTTCTCGTCATCTCTGTCTCTTTGTCTTCATCCCTCTCCGTTCCTCTCCATCCCTCTCCGTTCCTCTCCATCCCTCTCCGTTCCTCTCCATCCCTCTGCTTTTCTCTCCACCTCTCTCTCTCCTCTCTCTCTTTCTCTCTCTCTCTCCCTCTCTCTCTGTCCTCTCTAGCATCGTCTTGCAGGATGGCTGCCTGGGTGGCTGCACCCACCGCGGAGCCATTGCAGCCTCGGGCCCGCGCGGTTTCGTCGACTGCCATCTTGCCTGCGATGCCACCCACGCTTCTGCTTCGAACGAGACTGAACCAGTCGTCGACGGAAAGGAAGAGAAGGTGGAGAAAGAGAGAGAGAGAGAGAGAGATGGAGAAGCAGAGATAGAGGGAGAGAAAGTAGACAGAGAGAGGGTGAGAGAGAAATTGAAAAAAGAAAGATATGAAGCGGTAGAAAGTTGTTTTGGTGTTTGGAAACTGTAATGCGATTGGCGACAGAGTTAGAACAAAAACAAAAACAAATGCATTAGCGAGCGGATTCTGCAGCTTCTGCAGCCCATGAATCATCCGAAAATAACTATAAACAACTATTTGGAGTGGTGTATTTGGAGTTTTTTTTTTTGGAAAGGATATAATTTTTGAAAAAAAATATTTCATTTTATGCTGAGTCAATTATAAGGGACCGCGTTTTTAAGTCAAAAAAGTACGTAGTCTTAATTGTAGGTAATGGGTGCGAGTGGCGAGTCTGCGACCGAGAAGAGCAAGAGCAAGGAGGAGCAAGCGTGTCACTATGCCTGCTCCCTTCCACTCACCAACATGGTCTTTGTCAGTCACTACTTTTTTTTCTATTTTGGAAGCCTTTTTTCAAAGATATTGTTTTGATCTAATTAGTACAAGATATGCGTTCTTTTTTCTAAACGATAAAGATAAATGGTTTTTCTTTTATTTTTAGATGAAAGTTGACTACGGGACGGGCGATGGCGCTCCTCGTGTGCAAGTCATCAGGAAGGAAGGCGGAGAAGTATCGGACAACATGGACGACACGCTGAGGGTGAGGAGTGAGAAAGAGAGAGAGAGAGAGAGAGTGAGAGAGAGGGGGGGAGGGGAGAGAGAGATTAGAAAGGAAGAGTGGTTGTTTGGAAGAGAAATAGAGGAGAAACAACCTACCTCCTCAATTTATGCTAATTTTTAAAAATCGATATAAAATCGCCGGAGGTCATTAAGGAAAAAGTAAAAATGGTTATCATCATTTCTCGACATGGACTATCGATGTGGACAGGTGAGATCAAAATTCTCCAACATATCTTTAGATGGTTCCCTTGTGAAAGAGAACAATTGTACTTTTAACTAAAAAAAAAAAGAAGATATTTTGTACTAATATTTCCTTGATTTGCAGCAACTCTTGCTCCGCCCCGAGGACATCAACGGCAACCTCATGGCAGGCCTGCCCCGCCATCTGTCGATGGATGACTCCTCTAAGATGATGTCATCTTCGTCTTCAGACGAAGATTCGGTGTCCCAGGGATTCGCTGGTCTGCGAAGAGTGCCTTCAACGGACGGCAACCTTCTCTCTCGTCTATTCCGCATCCCAACTGGAGACGACGAATTTGATAAGATGCAGGTAAGAGATTCTTACATTAATTTTGTTGCAATATTTAGATTTTGTGTAGTTAGTTTTTTTTTATTTGGTTGTCCCATTACTAATAGAAGTTGTCTCGGCAAGTCGAAAGCGACTCGTTATATTCGTGGTGTTCTGTTTTCCTTTAAATATATGTACCAATGCTCTTTACTCATCAGCGGGCATGAGATTTTGGAATAGTGAAGGAAGATCTGCTAATTTTTCTTTTAATGAAATATCTTTTCGCTATTGGTTTAAAAAATGCAGTTTAGTACAACGAAATCTTAATAATGAAGAACGGTAACAGTGAAATGAACGATTTACAGGAGAGCCTTCACTCGATGATGCGCAGCTTCCTGGAGCGTGCTCAGCTGGCTGCCCGCATTGCGGAGACAAGGCCACAAGGACACGACAACTTGGCTCTCCTTGGACCAGAGGTACACATAAGCCTTTTTTTACTTCATATAATATATATTATTGCACAATATTCTCTTTTTTGTGTACTTGGATATACCGGAAATGTTAAGGTGCACAACGAAGACGGAGCCGGACATCAACTGATTCTCGTGCAGCCCGTGGATGAGAAGGGCAATCTCAAGGAGGACTTTGAGGAGCTGCCGTGGGTGGGCGAGGACGGGGGAAGACACTCCGCTTTCTTCGAGTAGGAACATCCTTTTGCAGCCATTTTTTATATCTTTATTCATTACAATATGTAATTAACAAAATATAGCTTGTTTAAAAGTAACAATTGTAAAGTTTAATGAAAATAATTGGAAAGTAATTGTCTGCTTTAGCCGGGAGACGCTCCGCCGCCGCTTCCCGTTCCCGGCCCTCTTCCAGTGGACAGTCTGCCTGGTGCTGCTCATAGCCATCCTCTGCACAGTGGTCGTGGCCCTGCTGATCCTCCGCCACATGCGTGCTCATCGCTACAGGCAACTGAGCAGCCAGGGCGCGGCCGGAGCTGCTGGCACTCTGCCAGCTGCTTCCCTGGCCGAGGCCGGCCAGCCTGGACCCATTCCGCATAAGAAGGTCTGTTGGGTAGGGGTTTTCAGAGGTTCCCTAGAAACGTTGCCTCTTTCATTCGCTTATTACAATTTTAATGTTCTTCAAACTCTAATAAGCCAGCATCTGAAACTTTTAGATTTCACTATTTCAAGCACTGTACTTATTTTAATGTTGAATTATATCTCCTTGCTTCAGTTCCCTCTCGCTCTAGCTTTCTCTCATCTCGTCTCTCTCTTTCTCTGTCTCCCTCTCGCCTCAGTTACTTTATCTCCAGCCGAATGAATAGGGAAAAAACAATAAGGAGAAGACTAGAGTAACAAAGAAAGGTTAAGATTCCCGTGGACATTGACACGAGCAGCATGGGTTCCCTGCCAGAGCCGACCGGAGTTCCTCCTCCCGCCTACGACCAACTCTCCGTGCACTCCAAGCGCTAAGGAGTTACCCCGGTAGCTTACCGGGATCTCTGCCCCCCAAATCCAGATCCAGGTCCTGCCAACCTTTCACCCGCCACAGTAGACTTTCATCTTCTAGACTTTGGCACTTGTAACCAATCTTTCTGTCACATAGACGTTGCCGATATTCTACCACCTTGTAAAGACCGTTGCCACTTTGCGGCGCCTGAACGCATCTTATTGGTCGTTATTTATTTCTAGAGTTTTTAATGTATCTTAGCTAGAGTTGCTCTTCCAAGCTGTCCAAATATTCTTATCCACTTTCTCACCCCCAGAGGGCTCATAATATCTTCTTTCCGAGGTTGGCAATGCGCATGTTTTTACCAGAATGACGAGTAGAAGGAAAGACGGAAGTAGCCCTGCCCTCGTCTTATCCTCACTTATTGTACAGTATATCCGATTGAGAACTATAACTCCTTGTATACGTAGCAAGACTTTCATAACAAGCCTTTAACAACTCTGGTCGTAGTGATAGTGATAAATGGACTTTCATGGGGAACCTTTCAACCATTCCTTTCTTTATTTACTCCACATTTTGTTTCGTTTCTATCGTTCTTTTATGATAAAGGACAGATTGAATAGACGTAAAAAAATCTGGAGCAGATTCACAACAATGCATGAAATCTGTTCAATACTGACATATGAAAATAGTATAGGAACGCGATGGAGCGGCACAAAACGAAGAATATTTGGCTTCATAATGAATTTCTACGCCCCGTCATTATCCGCTTATTGTTGTTTTTGTCAACGCATTAATATCGAATCCAAAGACGCTTCCTCTGCAATGGGGAATGTAATTGTTGAGGAATGGATGATGATTATTTCCAGCACAATCTCTCCGCTCTCAAGAGTGGTGTGAGCGACTGTATGTTAGATCCACCATTTGCAAATCTACATCACAAACGTTTTCTTAAAGTGCATTGCCTTTATGCCTGCATGAGAAGAACCATTCGAACAGGTTGGAGCTGTCTACAACTTGGCAAAAGTTATGGAATAGGAATTGCTTCAACAACTGCCGGGCTCTCCTAAGACAGCACGAATTATGAAACGGAAATAGACTGGCTTAATTCGATCTCGACATTGTTTTGTGATTGTCTCAGAAATAACAAAACGAAACCAGTACGTTCAGAAACGTCTGCATCTTGTAGTTGCAATTCAATTATGATGTAACGGAAAGCAAAGTGAGGATCAGTTTTCTAGGCAGGAATGAAAACGATAAAAAGTGTAGCAGAGAAAAGAGTTAGTGAGACAGGACGTGGGAGAACGCTAATGCAAGTTGACGGATTGTGCTTTGAATAAAGGAGAAACGTTTGAATAATAAGGTGTGGGCATAGTATCCACTCCATGAGTGACTGCTCTTACAATTAGACCCCTCCTCAGATCATGTCTCCAATGTTCATGGGCATCTCGTCAATCTGCGTCGAGTAGTACTGCTCAAGAAGGAAAGACGGAAGTAGCCCTGCCCTCGTCTTATCCTCACTTATTGTACAGTATATCCGATTGAGAACTATAACTCCTTGTATACGTAGCAAGACTTTCATAACAAGCCTTTAACAACTCTGGTCGTAGTGATAGTGATAAATGGACTTTCATGGGGAACCTTTCAACCATTCCTTTCTTTATTTACTCCACATTTTGTTTAGTTTCTATCGTTCTTTTATGATAAAGGACAGATTGAATAGACGTAAAAAAATCTGGAGCAGATTCACAACAATGCATGAAATCTGTTCAATACTGACATATGAAAATAGTATAGGAACGCGATGGAGCGGCACAAAACGAAGAATATTTGGCTTCATAATGAATTTCTACGCCCCGTCATTATCCGCTTATTGTTGTTTTTGTCAACGCATTAATATCGAATCCAAAGACGCTTCCTCTGCAATGGGGAATGTATTTGTTGAGGAATGGATGATGATTATTTCCAGCACAATCTCTCCGCTCTCAAGAGTGGTGTGAGCGACTGTATGTTAGATCCACCATTTGCAAATCTACATCACAAACGTTTTCTTAAAGTGCATTGCCTTTATGCCTGCATGAGAAGAACCATTCGAACAGGTTGGAGCTGTCTACAACTTGGCAAAAGTTATGGAATAGGAATTGCTTCAACAACTGCCGGGCTCTCCTAAGACAGCACGAATTATGAAACGGAAATAGACTGGCTTAATTCGATCTCGACATTGTTTTGTGATTGTCTCAGAAATAACAAAACGAAACCAGTACGTTCAGAAACGTCTGCATCTTGTAGTTGCAATTCAATTATGATGTAACGGAAAGCAAAGTGAGGATCAGTTTTCTAGGCAGGAATGAAAACGATAAAAAGTGTAGCAGAGAAAAGAGTAGCATGTGTTAGTGAGACAGGACGTGGGAGAACGCTACTGCAAGTTGACGGATTGTGCTTTGAATAAAGGAGAAACGTTTGAATAATAAGGTGTGGGCATAGTATCCACTCCATGAGTGACTGCTCTTACAATTAGACCCCTCCTCAGATCATGTCTCCAATGTTCATGGGCATCTCGTCAATCTGCGTCGAGTAGTACTGCTCAATGTCGCGAAGAATGCGCACGTCATCCGACTTCACAAAGTTGATCGCGACACCCTGAATATTGATTTTGCATTAACAACTATTAATTGAGGTTACAATTTTTTTATTAGAAAAGCTTCTTAATTTTCTCGTTAGGTTTCTTTCATTTTCGCTTCCTTTAAAATTTATTTTAAAACGAATTAACTTGCCTTGCGCCCGAAACGACCAGAGCGTCCAATTCGATGGATGTACAACTCGCGACTGTTCGGAAGATCGTAGTTGATGACCTGGGTACATATCACACTTTTTTTTTTAAAAACATTTTCATTTGATTATTCTATTTCACTTATCTACTCTTATAATTTCTTAATTATACACTCTTGTTTTTTTTTTTACAATATTTATTTTCTATTTTGTGTAGTATTAGTTAGAACTAGTTCACTCTGTTTAAATCCACAAAACTCACCAGGGACACCTGTGGTACATCAAGACCGCGGGCCCACACGTCAGTAGAGATGAGGACACGAGATTGCCCGGCACGGAAGTCCTGAATATCCAAGGAATTTACTGAAAACGAATAAGAATACGATGAACTGCAGCTATGCTATGGTCCTGACACGAAGACTACCGTACCTTCATGACCTGCTCGCGCTCCTTCTGCTCCATGTCGCCATGCATTGACGAGACAGTGAAGTTAGCCTCTTTCATCTTCTCGGCCAGCCAGTCGACCTACAAAACATTTTATTACACTTTTCATTTTTCTTTTATAAATTTCTCTGGTTTCAATGATCAATAATACTCTACCTTTTCATAATAATACTAATAATAATAATATAATTATAATTTTTAAATGAAATACCTTTCTACGAGTGTTGCAGAACAGCACTGCCTGCGTGATGGTGAGCGTGTCGTAGAGATCCACCAGAGTGTCGAACTTCCACTCTTCGCGGTCCACAGCCACGAAGAATTGCTTGATTCCTGGAGAGAGAAGAAGAGATGGAGAAGGAGAGAGAGACAAACAGAGAGAGGAGAGAAAGAGAGAGTTATAAGCAAAATCCAAACCTTCGAGTGTCAGTTCATCACGCTTGACGAGAATACGAATGGGGTCGGTCATGAACTTGGACGTCATCTCGAGAACTTCGTGAGGCAGCGTAGCAGACAGAAGGACAACCTGAAATATGCAAAAGGGTACACGAACAAACCCCTTTTTGAATTAAAAAAAAAGATTAGCTAAAATTCCTTGCTTCCTGTCTTTAGTAAGACTAAATCAGAAAACACAACTCATTCAAACCTGAGCTCCTGGCGGGAGATAACGGTAGATGTCATAAATTTGCTCCTTGAATCCCTTGTTCAGCATCTCGTCAGCTTCGTCCAGCACAAGCAGTTTGATCGCGCGAGTGCGAAGATTGCTGAAAGAACATTCCAATTCGTTAGCACCACCATTCTTTAGGTTTTTCCGGCCTAATTAATACACTTAACAATATCCTTCCCTTCCTCTAATGAGATGCGTTCTTATAGAATATTTCCCAAGAATATTTTCCGGCATTCCATGAACTTGGACAAAAACAACAAATTTATATGAAGGAATATACAACAATGATTCCGCTCTACTCCTAGAAAACACAAGAATGTTCAACACTGCCGCATCATGCTTACATGGTTAGCCCCCCTTCCTCACCGTCTGCGAATCATGTCAAAGACACGTCCGGGAGTGCCAGATACGACATGCTGGCCGTAGTCCAGCTTGCGGATGTCCTCGCCTACGTTCGTTCCTCCGATGCAAGCGTGGCACTGCACGTTCATGTAATCGCCCAGTGCGAGGATCACCTGAGATAGCGAGTAGGGTTAAACAGTACCGTCTATCTCATGGATCACCCTGATTTTGGGCCTTCCCCAATCCATACCCCACTCAGATTTTAACGCCCCTCTCCCAAACTTGGCTTCCGGTCCCCAATTCACCCTCCTTCATGATACAGTAAACTGTAGCGCTCCAAATGGCAGTATCGCTGACCTTCTGAATCTGTTGCGCAAGTTCACGAGTCGGCGACAGGATGAGTGCCTGAGTCTCTCGGACCTGGACATCGAGACCTTGCAGCACCGAGATGGAGAAGGTCGCCGTCTTTCCCGTTCCGGACTGAGCCTGAGCGATCACATCGCGGCCCTGCAAACATTACAAATTATCATTTTCATCTGTGGTTGGTAATAAACCCAAATATGTTTACTATTTCATTTTACTTCACCGAAAAGAATTCCTATCAGATTTTTCTAAATTATGTAGCCTGAAACATGAAATTCAAGCGTAATCTATTTGAGTTTTTCTGATTGTTACGGCCCGCATTCAAGTGCGGTTTTCGGATCCTTTAGACGAGCTCACCTTGAGAATCGGCTTGATTGCCCGCTGCTGAATGGCGGAAGGCTTCTCGAAGCCGTACGAGTAGATTCCACGAATCAGCAACTCACTGGAATCAGGGATATATAGGTACCGCCAGTTTCATCCACACAGATTTTCCGAATATTCTCCGTTATATCGCGCAATGTCATTTGGCCTAACAGAAACCGAACGTTCTTATATAACATTCAAATTGTATTCCTCAACGGCAGAGCATATATTATAAAAGATAAAAGTCAAGCTTACTTGAGTCCCATTCCGTCAAAAGTCGGCACAACATCAACATCTTCACTCGTCTCAAATTCGATATTGCTGAGATCCTCAGCAGCTGGTTCATATCTTAAAGATACTTTCTTTGCTTCCGACCTTACCCATATCTTCTATAAAAAAATTAAATAAAAAACAATCCACTTAAATTAATTAAAAAAGGACAAAAATATATATTCTACAAGCGAGGAAATTATAAGTAGAAACCTGCTCTTGCCGGCCATTGCTATCTGAAGTTCCCTCTTTCAACGGTTGATCAGAAGCAACACGCGAACTCTAAACTAGAGGAGTTTCTGGCTTTCGCGTGAATAAGGAGCGAGGAACAAAACATGAGCGCAATTAAATCACCTCTGAAATTTACACCATGTTTTTTTTTCGAAACTGGCATGCGTTGCAGTTATTTTAGTGTATTCTTTTTTTACGGTATTCAAAATCTTTCTGCGATACACTATAAATGACGTGAAGCATTCCATTCGGCAATGAAGTACTTTTGTTGGCTGTTGTCGTGTTTTCCAGCGTTCCTGGTACAACCATTGCAAGATGGGGAAGGTGAAGTTGGAACTGGAGGATGACGAGGATACCCCCGGTCCGAGCAGCAGCCAGAATGGAGGAGGAGGCCTCACCATTAACAAGGCCTATGCAGAGAGATACGACAACTGGAGACGACTTGAGGAGCTTCAGAAAAGTTGGTTCATTGTTCCTGTAGCGGAAATGGATTACTGATTCCCAATTGCCTTCATCTACTACTTGGTTACTCTGGAAAAGGAAGTGTTTGTTCTTTCAAGAATGATTGCAATTGTTTAATTGCAGTGAAGGACAAATATGGCGACGACTTCGAAGATCACGAAGATGAAGAGAGCTCATCGAGTGAGGAGGAGCCGGTTTGTCCTACTCAAAGATTATCATTGAATTTTAATTTTTTTTTTATTAATAGCTAATGACAACGAAAACTGGGGTGTGAAATCTTCCCATCCTTATTCAGTTGGTGTTTTTTCTTCTTCTTAAGATTAAGAAAGTGTAGCAGCCAGACTGAATGTGGGATTTAATGATGCTTCTTAAATTGCGAAAAAGAATGCATTTGTTGAGGACTGGACAGCGGAAGATGAGAAGGATTTCCTGCGTACTCTCTCTGCTCTCAAGGGTGGAGATGAGCGACTGTACGACAAGGACACTCTTTTCTGGCACGAGAAACAGCCGGCGGAAGGTCACTGCTGCCTTTTTGTTTGTTATAATGTTCTTCTTATACTACCAACCTTTACTTCATTTCCTTCGATTTGTTTTTTTTTCAATTTCAGTCAGAAGAAGACCCAAACAGCATTATCACCACGCAAAGAAGAAATGACATGCATTCAGGTGCCGTGGACAAGGCTGGGAAGAAAGAAAAGGAGAAGAAGCCGAAAGCAATGACTTTGAAGGACTACGAAAGGGAGCTTGTGCTACGTGGAGGGTTCGCTATTATGTTTATATCGCCCAGTTATCTTACAACCTTGTTATTTTCTTATATTGGAGGATAATTCGATTGTGAAGTGATTATTTCTTACATAGTTGTACTTAAAAGTCCACCTTCCGTAATTGCTGTTAGAATTAAACAAGAGTCGATTCATATTGCGCTCCACGGTTTGTTGATATCTTTATTGATTTTTTTAAATGACAACAGTTAAATCGAAATGTTATAGCGACATCGACGATGAAGTAAAAGCGGAACCTGCTGAGATGGATGAAGGCTACTACAAGCAACAAGAGCGGCTCAAACAAGAGTTAGTTCATTCTTTCCGATTTAGACAAGCTTATCGATCCAACTTTTTCCAGCAAGCACAAAGGATAGAAATACCACAAAGGACGCTATTTGGCTATTTAGATTACAGGCAGCAATGAATGGAATGGACGAAGAGGAAGATGATCTTCTTGTGAAAAGGGTCAAGACGGAGGAAGAAGAGGCGTGCTTATTTTTAATCCTTTTGTATCCATGTCATTTTTCATTTTTCTATAAGTAAGCAATGTTTGCAGGCTGTTCTATCTCTCTCTGTAAACCTTTGCTTTATTTCCGCTTTTTCAATATTGAGTTTCCTGTGTTCTCTGATTCGTTAATTATTCCTTTCGGTTAAGCTTGTTTTATTTCTAGAAGCGAGAAGAAGACGAATACTACGAGTGGCTCGCAGGCAGAGATGAGAACACGATTCAAGGAGCCTCCGATCTCAAAGCCTTGCGAAAGGTTCTTTTTTAAGCTCAAAGTACCCGATAAGGTATCGATCAGCACAAAAGGATTAAGTTGTGAAGAAGTAGCCTATTCCAATCGAATTTATCATTTTTCGTTTTAGTTTAAGCAATAGAACATCCTCATGCTACTCCATTCTTCTGATCACCTTTCCAAATCTCCGCAACAATTCGAATCTTTCGCTCTTCTCTCTCTCGCATTTTCCACACTCACTTTCTTTCCCATCTAGTTTCCGTATTTTATTAGAATTTCTTTGTACTCCTCTTCTCTTTCAATGATATAATTCTAGTGTTTATTATTTGCCACCTTCGTTATATATTTCTATGAATCTAGATGGGAACGAAAGTGAGTGTGGAAAATGCGAGAGAGTGAAGAGCAAAAGATTCGAATTGTTGCGGAGATTTAGAAAGGAGATAAGAAGAATGGAGTAACCGATGAGGATGAGAAGGGGAGAAATAGATATGAAGGGCTAGGAACTGAAAGGTAATGTATTCGAAAAAAGAGAGAGAGAGAGAGGAGAGAGAGAGAGAGAGGAAGAGTGCAGTCCATTCAGTCCTTTCCTTCAGGCGTGGACATCATCGAAGATCGATGAGGATGAGAAGTTCCTCCGTGACTATCTGCTGAACAAGCAGTACGACACGGATGGCCACGCCGGAGATCGGTGTCTATTTTATTCTGTTTTAGGGAGCATTTATAACTCATTGTCTGGTTTATATCAGCAATCTGCTTCAGAATCCCGACGTACGAAGAGATCGTCGGGTTGAAAGAAGAACAAGAGGAAGAAGCGAAAGCGCGAGAGTTTGAGAGGAAGTATAACTTCCGATTCGAAGATCCCGACCAGGAATTTGTATGTATTCTTCTTTTTCTTACCAAGAGTTGAAGAGCTATTTTTAATAAGTACCCTTTATTGGTAACGTATTCTTGTCGAGTTTTTTTACACTCAAAAGAACATACTCTACTTGGTTGTATTTCAGATCAAGCAGTACCCACGTACGGTGGGCGAATCTCTGCGACAGGCAAAAAGCAAACGATCCGAGAAGAGAGAAGACGTCAAGGAGAGGAAGGCGAGGGAGAAAAAGGAGAAGGCGGAGGAGATTAAACAGATGAAGAGGATGAAGAAGGTTGGGAGGAGGGATGAGAACAGAGGACAGAAGCAAGCGGAAAATAGAGAGAGGAACTAAGAAGTAAAAGATGGCTGGATATCAATAAGAAGCCTATTTCAAATGTAGGAGATTTCGAACGTTTTTGTCTTCTTTGAGGCGGAGATCGAGAAGAAGTTTGAGAAATTGCGAAAGATGGCTGGGGATGGTGTCCCGATTAGCCTCGAGGACTTAGAAGGCGATTTCGACCCGAAGGAGTACGACAAGCGAATGGAGGCGAGATCTTCTTTACGGATTTCACGGAAAGACTCATGAAATAGTTGGCTGATATGGCTATCTTTTGCCACTTTCAGGAGCTGTTCAACCAAGAGTACTACTCGAAAGAGGTGGACGAAGAGGAGAAGCCAGTGTTCTCCGACTCGGAAAGTGAGGGAAGCAACTACGATGAGATGGAGATTGGTGGAGGAAGGGATGCAGAAGAGGAGGGCGAGGGATCGCAGGCTACCAAGAAGATGAGCAGGAAAAAGGGTGCAGTTGAGGAGGATGGAGATGAGGAGCAGGAGCAAGAAGAGGAGGAACCGTTGTTTAGGGAAAAAGAAGGTCAGTTTTATTTATCATATATTGTTGAAAGGAATATAAGATTTATTCAAGGAAAGTGGGAACAAAGCTAGGGTTTCTTAGCATTTTTGTTCCTGTAGTTTCTAATAATGACTTGTGACAATTAGAAGCTTCCGTTTGGGTTGAATTATTTAGGTCTACCATGATGTCCATTTATGGCAAATACGGCATTTTTAAGCATCTCGACGAAAGCGAAAGCGGAACTCAAAGTTTGTGGAGGCAGTGAGGCGGTCGAAGCCCCTCTTCGACCCCAAGGAAAAGACATTTGAAGAGTACTTTGATGAGTACTACTCCCTGGACTATGAGGATATCATTGGTGAGGAGAGTTTGTCTGCTACTGGTGAATTTCGTGATATGTTGATATTGGTTATCCTGGAAATGGTATTCCGTCAGAATGATGCGATTTGTTCCAATTAAGTTGTGATTACAATGACAAGAGAGGAATGAGTTGATGTTTGCATTCAGGAGACCAGCGAACTCGCTTCAAGTACCGCACGGTGGTTCCGAACAACTTCGGGCTTTCCGTTGACGAGATCCTTGAGGCGGACGACCGGAATCTCAACGCCTGGGCCAGTCTCAAAAAGGTCTCTTTTTCCTATTCTCAAATATCCTTCTTCTATTTGCAAAATATGCTACTAACGGCTAATAATTGGCACTTTTTCTGTTTATTATTCCAACGAGATACAAAGTTGATAACGCTCTCTTTTCCCCCTATGATATTGGATCATCTAGCAAGCTAATTTGCACCTGACGTAAAACTGTATAAATAACCGTGTTTCGTTGTTAGGCTGTTGCGTACCGGAGCGAGAAAGAGGAGAGCCACGATGTCCAAGCGTACTCAAGGAAGGCCAGCGACCCTGACAAGAAGAAGCGCATTCTCAACACCGACTTTGGCGGGTATTGATTGCACCGATAATCTATTTCTTCCCCCCCCCCATAAGGTTGAAGTTTATGATGCCAGGTTTTGGGCATTTTCAACAGAAAGTCCCAAATACTAAAATTCTCTATAAATAGCTTCTTTATCTCTAATTTGTTTTCAGAAAGAGATCACAAAAACAACGTGAAGAGGAAGCCCGTCTGAAGGGAGAGAAGGCGGCAGAGAAAGAGAAGAAGAAACTCGAGGAGAAGAAAGAGGAGGAGGGCAAGGAGAAAGATGCAGAGGAAGGAGAGAAAAAGAAGCGAAAGAAGAAGAAGAACAAGAAAAAGAAGGGAGATGCTGGTGCAGCTGAGGAGAAGACACCGCAGAGTAATCAGGTTAGATAAATTTTAATGAAAGTTCCTTTCCAAGTATTTATTTTCTCGCCCAAATCTCTGTCAATGTTTCGTTATAATAGAGAATGATTTTAATAAGTTTTAGATTGCTTTTCTTATCTGGCATGCATTCTTTTAATAGTTGAATTCCATCCAGAATGGCGCTTCGAATGGCGAATCAACCGCTGCGAAGAAGAAGCGAAGCCGGAAGAGGAAGTTCGTGGATAGCATAGATGTGGGCGTGGCTGATGACCGACTCAAGGCCTACGGCATCAATCCCAAGAAGTTCAAAAGCAAGATTGCATACGGTAGCAAGAAGAATGACAAAGAAGAATAGAGAGGGGACTGTAGCTAGAGCTTTCAAAGAGATTGTCTTGTTGTTAGTTCGTTCACTGACTTTTCCTTTCTGCTTTTCTTTCCTAGTAAGCATTATCTTCCAGCTACTTTTTACTTACCACCCAACCTGTTCTTTAACATCTCTGCCAACACTTTGAAATTTTCAGAGCTCAGATGCTCATTGTTGCTGTTATTTTTACTTTGTTAACCCGTCTAGTTGTTATTGCTTTTGTTAGCACTGTGTTCAGAATAAAAATGCGAAACTCGAAGATTTCTCTTTAAGTGAAGTATTGCTCCAGTGGTTTTACGCCATCCGAATGTATCTTTTCACACTCCTTTTTACCTACTCTACTTTTATATCATGATTGAATAATTATACCGGTCGGAGGAGGATGAGGTAAGTTTAGATCTTGACATTCAAATGTTTCAGGCGGGGGAGCAAAATATGGGCGGAGTCTTCTCCTACTTCCGCGGCCTGTTCGGTAAGCGCGAGCTGCGTATCCTCATCCTCGGGCTGGATGGCGCCGGCAAGACAACCATTCTCTACCGGTTACAGGTGTGACAGGGTTGAACATCTCAACAGACTACCGTAATCTATCATTTCTGTGTCTTACTCACAATCAGTCCAAAAGCCTAGTTATTCTTGAGTATTGGAACTTTTACCCCTATTAGTCTGGTGATAGATTTCATTGAGGTCGGAGAAGTGGTCACGACAATTCCGACGATCGGATTCAATGTCGAGCAAGTCGAGCACAAGAATCTCAAGTTCCAGGTTTCATCTTATCTTTATCCCTCGCTTTTAACCCCCTCCCCCCTCTGTCTCTCTCTTTCTCCTCTCTCTCTCTCTCTATCTCTCCCTCTCTCTCTCTTTATCTCCTTCTCACTCAACCCTCCTCTGCAGGTGTGGGATCTGGGCGGGCAGACGTCGATCCGTCCTTACTGGCGTTGTTACTACGCGAACACAGATGCCATCATCTACGTCGTGGACTCGGCTGATAAGGACCGCGTACGCTCATTTGTTACTATCGATTATTGTACTGATTTTCGCTAATTAATTGTTTTATGGAAATCTTTTTCACAATGAATTTTAGAACATATTGTTGAAATATCCATCAGTCCATTCTTATCGCCCATAATCGCAAAGATAACGCTAGACGACTCGTTGTTCTGGTGTTTTTTTATAAGGAAACCTCCGGAGCGAATTATTGAACGAAGAGGTGAAACGCGAAGTGTTATTTACTTACTAAAAAATATTTACCTAGAATCAGGCTTTTCTCTCACTCTCTCTCTCTCACTCTCTCTCTCTCACTCTCTCTCTCTCTCTCTCTCTTTTCCTTCCAGATTGGCATTTCCCGCCAAGAGCTGGTGTCGATGCTGTCTGAGGAGGAACTCGGCAACGCCCTCCTGGCTGTTCTCGCGAACAAGCAAGACGTGCCAGGCTGTCTCTCTCCGGCTGATGTACGATGCATTTTCTCTTTTTCGCCCTCTCTCTTTCTCTCTCTCTCTCTCTCTCTCTCTCTCTCTCTTTCTCTCTCTTTCTCTCCCTTTCTCTCTGTCTCTCTGTTTGATCTGTCGATCTCTCTTACTAGTCTCTTCATTTCTTTCGCTGTTCCTTCTTGGCCTCTCGCTGATGCTCTCTCCCTCCCTTCCTCACTCTTCGCTTACTATTTTGACGTCTTTTAAAATTTCTTTTCAGGCCTCGATATATTATTTGCTACATGTTGTATATTTTTCTCTTCGCATTCTTCTGCCCCATTGACTTCTCTTGCAGGTGCACCGCGCCCTCGGCCTTCACTCTCTGAAGAATCGTACCTTCCAGATCTTCAAGACCTCGGCTGCGACTGGCGAGGGCCTCGACGAAGCGATGGACTGGCTCTCGAACGAGCTGCAGAAGCGAGTGTAGAAGTCAGTCTCCGCCCCTTTGGCAATTTGCCAGATCCTATGCAATCCGAAGGTATCAGAAAGCACAATTTATGACATATATATCACCCACTCTTCTGCCCTCGTCAATATTTATGTAGGATCCCGGTCAAGAAGGCGTATTACCTTTGTGGTTGTCTCATTTCCGACCGCGCATTCAGTCTTCACTCATTCCCTAGAACTTTAGCCTTTATTCCGCAACTCCTGAACCGTCCTTCTCTATATCTCTATTCTGCTATCTCTCCCATAGTGGCTGTGATTCTTCATTCATTGCCGGTTGCTTGTTTTCTCCCTTTGACCATGGGCACGCTAGAATCTGCCGCCTCCAGAGAACGTTTTGGAAATCACGGACTTGTGTTTCTTACATGTAGTTAAGTAAGTTTGAGAGCCTATTTCATCTGAAAAGTTCTAAAATAATTTTTGGGAATTCAGTTGATAAACAACGCTGCTACGCGAATAGTTAATTTGTAAACGGGATGGTTTTGCTAAAATAAATGTAATCAGGAGGTGGCATCTTCTTAATAGACGCTCTTGCCTATCTCTTCTCTCCGTCTCCTTCTGCTATCATTTGCGGATTCTTTTGTTTTCTGACTCATCCTGCGACGATAAACACATCTCTTATGCCTTTTCGCTTGTCTTGCTCTTTTATGATCATAAAATTCTTTTTCTGAAGCCGTCGATATGTTTGCTGGGGTTGTGCGAGAATATACTTTCTAGGAGCATAAATTAACTTTCATTGTATCCACGTATATTTTAATTGTCAATTGTTTGTAGAGAGGGCTAACTCTCGGTGTTATGTCTATTTATTGGTCTCTTATTTGAAAGAATGGTTCTCATAGATGCGTACATATATGCTAATTTCAAGCCTACATATGCAGGCAATAATTGTTTTATCGCTTTTATTCGAGAATGCTTTGCATACATAAATGCCAGGGAAGAATGCGATAAAAGCTGATTAATTAATGAAACGTAATATGTAGTTAGCAAAATGGTGAAACACTGCTTCAAGTACAGAAAACGCGATTATGGTTGAAGCTCTGATAAGAAGAGTACTGATAAGTGGGACTCGATATACATATGGCAAAAAATAGCGGAAAGCTATGTACAGTACCGCCCAATATTTCAAACTTAAAGCTGTGAGAAGTTTTAGAGTCAATGAGCGGTTACTCCATCCATTAAATCGTGTGGTGCTAGAACAGACAAACAATCTTAGCTTTTATTGTGAGGACAAAATTGTTGAAGCCCCAGAAGACATGGAAGGCTGTTCGAAGTTAACTGGACCAGCTAAGAAGGAAGAGAGCGATGACAGCGGGAAGAGGAAAGAGAAGAAAGCAGTCGATGCAGCCTTGGGCTTCGGCTTGTTCGTGCTGGAGGGGGGCACTTCACTCGACGCGGCCGGCACCTCCAATTATTACTTTTATTGCTTTCTTCATTTGTTATCAAATATACACAATGCCTTCATCCAGTTAGGCATAGCGTTCCCATTATGGAGTACGGTAAGGAGTAGAATACCGGGTCCACTGAAGGCGCTGGCGGCTCGGGAGCAGCAGAGGACGGCTGCGGCTCCTTGGGCTGCTCAGTGGATTTCGCAGCAGGCTGCGGAGGCGGCGAGCCCGTGGGGATGGTCTGAAAAGGAGTGAAAGAAGGGGGAGGGAGAAGAGAGGGTGAGAGAATGGGGGAATGAGAGAGAACAGAGAGAGAGAAGGGGAAGAAGAAAGAGTGAGAGAACCTCAAAGAAGTTGTCAAGCTGAATGGAGTGAAGGGGCGGAATGCGACTTGGCTTGAAGCCGGCGCCCTCCGAGTTGCATCTCTTGGTGCCGCATGCACACAGTGTCCTCAAACATCACTGCTCATTACGGCAAGGGGAACTTCTAACATGTAGAATGAAAAGCTGAAGTATATGTCAGGAACTAGAGTTTTGTATTATTAAAGAAGAAGAAAAGACAGCTGCAACCTCTGTCCCGAAGTGTAGCACGAATTGATGGCAACTGGCTCGTCCGCGCAGCCGTGGAAGTAGTACTGCTTCGCGTTGTCGTACACTAAAGGGATTAGAAAAGTTTTTTTATTATCTTTTAAGAATAAAAACGTTTTCTTTAGAAAAAAAACTAACCTTTTCATTTACTACTCAGTCAACTTCCCTAACAATTTTTCTTATATTTCTTTCTAAACAGATAACATCTCCTACCTACGAAGCAAGACTGCCCCTTGCAAGTGTCATCCTCTTTGCATGCTCTCTCGAAGGGAAAGTTGTTGCATGCGAAACACTTGATGGTCTTCACTGGAACGGGCTCTTCTGAGGAACTGTCAGCAGAGAGAGCGAGGAGAGGAAGGGAGAGAAAGAGGAGCAGAGTGGAAGATGGCCTCATCTTGCTGGAGAACACCAAGTCGCTGTAGTAACCTTCAAGGAGGATCAAGTTGGAATGCTATTTCACGATCTCTTCTAGTTGTATTTCGACATGAAAGTATTTGTGATCACATGATCTGATGCTTTTCTGGAATGCTGTCGATCAGCAATTTCACCAAGAGGAAAAAAACCTATTTCGACATCACCGAAATATGCAGACATTGAATCGGTCAAGTCGTCGTTATATATTGAGTAATGCTTCCTAACGAAATCAACACAATAACAATTTTTAGTTGCGTAATCGTAAAAGATGGAGACGATGAGTGTCTATTCAGGTGCCTCCATCCGCAGTCGAATGGCAAGGAAATAGAAGAAGCTTGATTCTGTACAGCGACAATAGAGAGACATTTCATTCCTAACTTTTAATGATGTTTTACAAGGATATTAAATGGGCGAATGAAGCAATGACAGAGAAGATACACGCTGAATTCTTCTATCTAATCGATTGCTTACGAGAAGATGAAATAAACTTCGTCTAATTTAAAAGTAAATTGAAAAAAAAACACTTAGCACTGGAGAGCTCCAGATAACTGTGGAGGAGAAATGGTATCCGCTGCCACTGGAAGTTTCGATAGAATCGGGATTCCACGAATGAAAGTAAGAGAATGAACGTTGACTGCGGCAGAATGTTATACAACTGATCTATGAAGCATAAAAGAGAGAGAAAGAGAGAGAGAGAGAGCGAGAGTAGACAAACAGGAAATGAGAAGAAAGTTAGGGAGGGTATACGATCGGAATGGAGGAGGCCTCGAACCAAACGCAAAGGGATTTGTGTGAGGATGCGAGAGAATTGGGAGATAAATTGAGAGAGGCAGAGGAATATGAATAGAGAGTGAAAGAAAGAGGAAGAAAGAGAAAGACAGGGTAACGGTAACAGTTCGTCGTGGTGACACGTCAACCGCCCTCAGGACTCAGAGACGGCATCAGCTTCCTCCGTTCAGTGTACGCAGCTTGATGACTCGTGGTAGAGAGAAAAGAGAGAAGAGAGAGAGAGAGAGAGTGACTTGATCTTGAGAGACAGACAGTTTAAAACTCTCATTTTTCTTCATTTGCTATCTCTCTCTCTCCCTCTCTCCCTCCTTCCATCTCTCTCTCTCTCTCTCTCTCTCTCTCTCTCTCTCTCTTTCTTCCTCCTTCTATTTCTGTTACTCCAGCCCATTATTCTCGTCATCATTTATTGCAACTCCTTTGCCATCTGAAAAAGCAATAGGGCCGAATTCGCCGCATTTGATGCCAAAGTCATATACAAGTTCAATTTAAGAGAGTGAAATATTTATTGCGAGTAGAGAAATATTCTTTCAAGTTCAATCTAAAATAAAACATCGAGCTAATACTTTATTCATGCATTGATGAACGTCTTCTGCAAGAATCCTTTATTCATGCAATGAATTGCCAATTAGTGAAAATATAATTTTAATCTATAATTTGAATTGTAATCGCCTTTTTTGGACTTACGTAATTCCTGAATGGCCACTCTCTCACGAGAAAGGAAAAATAAAAAAATAAAATTAATATATGTGAGTAAAGAAAAGTGTTGCTTACTGAATTACTTGTTCGCGTATCAATTTCAGCTGACAATAAAAATCATCAAATGCGAGAGCGGCAACTACATTGACACTTTTTTTGTCTTCTCTAGAATGGCGATTCGCAGGAGTCTCATGTTTTGTGTGTTCTTAGTGTCTTCCCCGGGCAGACGGTGTATTAGGAAAGGTGGGTGCCGACAAAGAAGACGAGACATGTCAAAGACGAGGTGGAGCTGCCCACTCAAAACTCAATCATTCTCCCGACAATTTTGTAGCAAGCAAGATTTTACCATAAATATTAATTTTAAATTGGTTCTTTACTGTCTGAATGGCGATATCCGTCCAGTTTTGCGGTGAATTCCGAATGATGGAGATGCATATTTTCCTGTTTTCGCCGTCTGGCGAGTGGGCGACAGCGATGAAATTGTGCAGCCCGAGACACACACCTGGATGGAAACGAGGTTTGGATGCCTCCGGCGCCTTCCAAACTCCATACTATCTTTCTCCCTTTTTAAATATATTTCTCTTTTTTCCCTCTCTCTTGATAGCTCCTTCCCTGCATCTCTTTCTCTCCCTCTCTCTCTCTCTCTCTCTCTCTCTCTCTCTCTCTCTCTTTCTCTCTCTTTTTTTTCTCTCTCTCTCTCTCTCTCTCTCTCTCTCTCTCTTGCTCTCGCAATCTCCCTTATTCTCTCTCGTAATCTCTCTCTTCCTCTCTCCATTGCGTAAGGCCCTCTTGAATATGGAATTGGCTTCGTCAACTAGACAGACGACACTTCTTTTAGAAAAAAATGTAGAGATGGAGAGAAAGAAGGAGAGAACTGCAGACAAAGAAAGAATGAAATATAGGCAGAAGCAAAAGGATAAATGCTAGAAAGAATTCAAGAAGATCACGTATTGGAAATCAGGCGAGACATTTTAATGAAATAATTTGTTATGAATTCAATATTATTCTATGTTTATTATAATTATTTTTAAATCGAGATGTTTGTTGGAGGGATTCAGAAGAAGATTATTGACAGAGATTTGTGATTCTCTCTCTCGGAAAGTCTTGTCAAGAAATTCAGAAAATTCAGAATGAATTTCTTTATGAGTTTGCACTTTCATGCCCTCCCTTCCTTTCTCTTTCTCTTCTACTCTCCATCTTTACTTCTCTTCTTCTTTCTCTCGTTCTCTCTTCTTTCTCTACCCTTTCCATCTTCTCGCTCTCTCCCACTCGCTGATTAAATGGCTGCTCTACCCAAGTATTCGCGTGCATTACAAGTATTACTTGTAGCGTTGGCTTGTCCACTTCCGCCAGATGTTCTCTTTTCCATTCAGTTGTTATTCTCTTCTTCTCAAGCTCTCCTCCTCATTCAAGTTACCTCTCCTTTTCCTCTTCTTTTAACACGTTCTTTGTAATTTTTTGTTGCATCATATTTGACTTTAAACAAATATTTTAGGATGGAGAAAATGAATCCTAACCAGACAGAGGGAGGCTCTTGTGAAATTAATGTGCCCAGAGGCACAAAACTATGCCGCTGCCTCTAATTCTTTTTGGGCTGTTCCACTCTTGCATGGCACGCCTTCTGAGAATGGACGCTTCTTCTTCTCTCTTTCTCACCCGCTCTCTCTCTCTCTCTTTTCCTTCTCTCTCACTCTGTCCCTCTCTCTGTCCCTCTCTCCCTCTCTCACTATCTCACTCTCTTTTCCAGCCTCGTCTCCCCTAATTTCCTATACTTCCCGATCCACCTCTGCTTCATTTTTACTCTTTATCATCCTCCACCCTCTCTTTCGCCGCCTCACACACATTCGCTCTCTCCAATTCGCTTCCAACCTCTTTTCTTCTCTTCCTCTTTTCTCTCTCTCTCTCACTCTCTCTCTCTCTCTTTCTCTCTCTGCTCTTACTCCGCCACTGCCAGGTCCCTACACCTAACGCGATTAGTCTCACATTTCAACCGCCTGCGGGCAGGCGACTGGGGCCACTTCATAGAGTCATGGAGAGAGAGAGAGAGAGAGAGAGAGAGAGAGAGAGATAGGATGAAGGGAAGATAAAAGGCAAGACAGGATGACTGGCTGAGGAGAGCACAGGAAGTAAGAGAGAAGATGCAGAGTGAGAGAAAAGGCGAAGAAAGTAAAATACAGATTCAACACAACAACATGCTTCAGACAATGAGTCTACCTGTCGAACTTCATCTCTTCGGTATTATCTCCTTCTCTTCTCGTATTCCTCATCTCTTTCATCGTTCCTGCACAAGTCATTCGTAAAAGGAGCCAATGTACTAAAATTACACACTTTTACGCGGAGGTCATATAAGGATCCAGGGTACTTTTGTCCATTTTCATGCTTTATTTATTTTCCACAACTCTGTTTTGCTGTGTATCGTATAAAATACTCGTTAGACCTCTTACTCTGCGGATTCCACGCCATCTCTGATTCTCTTGCTCCCTTTAGCTTCACAGTGTTTGGATGGGTTCCTTGCTGTCCTTCAATAATGGTGCTCTAGATCTCCAGGAGCATCCCTCAGACGCTTTTTAGTGCATTCCTCGTATCCGCGACTCTCTGGAACGTATATAGCTCTTTCTATCCTTCTCTTTCTCTCTCTCTCTCGTTTACTATCTCACTCTCTAATTTTGCGTCGTTTGGGTCTAATTTTTTCCTCGCATCTTTTTGTTGCCATGTCGCCATTCCGCCTTCCCAACTCTCTCCAAAATGCTCTTTCTCTTTCTCTCTCCCTCTCTCTCTCCCTCTCTCTCTCTCTCTCTCTCGCTCTCTCTCCCCTCTTAGAATATCTCCCCTTTCACCGTTAGCCAGCCTTCTCTACTTTATCGCCCCTGAATGCCGGGCCCGCTTACCTCTGACGGCGGAAATTTCATCTTGTGCGAGTTGCTTCTTGTCATCTTTCTCTCTTTCTCTGCCCCTCTCGATTTTCAATCAGCTCTCTCATTTTCTCAACCTTACTTTCACTCACTTTATCTCTCTCTCCTTCTTTTGAAATGGCGATCTCTTTCCATTTAGCTCTTTTTCTCTCTCACCCTCGTATTCCATCTCACTCCCTCTCTCTCTCTTGCACTCTCTCTCTCTCCATCTCTCTTTCTCATCGTCTCTCTTTGCAACCCTTCATAGAATTCCCCTTTTATGTAAGTGTGGACCCTTCGGCAGAATAGTTCCATGAATACGCGAGTGAAGTCGAGCTTTCGTTTTGAGACCGAATCATTTGGCTCATGGTTCTTTATTCTCTTTATGTCGTTCTACCGTTTCCTTTCTCCCCACTTGTTTCAAAAGCTTCTTTACAGTTCTTTGGTTACAATTAAATGCGTTCTTCTTTGTTAAATTGTTAAATGTTCCATCTTACAAGTTCGTTAAAGTACACCGAGAAGGATTGTTCTGTGTTTCACACCCTTCTTTATCCCGGAGGCAAGAGAAAGGAAGAGAGAGAGGAAGAGAGAGAGAGAGAGGAAGAGAGAGAAAGAGAGGAAGAGAGAGAGATAGAGAGAGTGAGAGAAGGAAAGCGGATTTAGTCATCTCCCTCGTGTGCTCATTCTGAAGAAGAGACAACGGAAGCCTGCCCCTGAGTCGAATCTAAGCGGTTTCCCTCCTCTCCTCCTTTGGTTAGCTTCTTCTCGTACTCGAAGCTCGCCCAAGAATTCTTCTTATTTTCACATGATTTGTCAGTGAGAGGAAGATTCTTCCGCCTTTCTGAGAGCCAAAGACCCTCGTCTTCTTGCTAATTCCTGCCTTCTCACAACTAGTCATACATGAAAGAAGTCCATTTCTAACAATAAGACACCGTCAACCAGTTGTGGAGTCCTGCCACGATTTGCTTGGAACTGTAAAATGATTTTTTTTTGCTCATTTGCATTGTCTTATATTTAATATGGCTCAAATGATATACATATAAGATGATCTTTAAAAGAATTTCTTAATTGAAGTATGTATGTAGATCGAAATGAGTGTATGCACCAGTGCTATTCATTAGTTTCCCTGACTGAGTCCATTACGCCTCAGACATTCTCCGCCTCTCTCTTTCTTTACCAGTTGTCATATGCGATACACTCTGCAAAAGTCATCAATCATGCCACGTCTCGAACATGTGTCACGAAGATTGGTTTACTCCTCTGCGTCGCTCTCTCTCTCTATAGCTCTCTCTCCCTCTCTCTCTATATCTTTCCATATCTTCTCTCTCTCTCTCTACATATCTTCACTCTCTGTTTGTCTCACCCTCTCACGCTCTCCATCTCTCTATCTCATTCTCTGCTTTTCTAGATGTTTGTGCTCGTACATCTCCTTCTTCTAAACTGATGTTGGGTCCCCCACCCTCATATCATTCGTTCTTTTCTCCTCTCCCACATGCCAATATCCTACTTCGCAGTAATTCACAATCCTCACCCTGCCGGCAACGCGAATCGAAATCCGCTGCCTTGTTTTCCACTTCTGTTCATCGCTTCAGGCACTTTTATAATCCCGGCCATTTTATCTCTCGCTTCCTCTTCCACTCTCTCCATTTCTTCCCTCTTAGCGCTCTCTATTTTGAACCCTAAATCTGGCGCATTCACTGTCTCGTTCACTTCTTAATTCTGTCTTCGCCCTCCATAACAACTGCCGCGGCCTTGCTGCGTTTTCTAAATGAATATGCAATGCTCTGCAGATTACAAATCTTACAAATGTCTTTCAGAAGGCAGCTGTAAATCCCTCGTTTGTTTAGGTTGCGCTTTTCCATGCGAGAAATGATTGTGTTGAATAAATGTACATATGTACATACATATTGATGGCAGGCCATAGAAGAATGCATATCAATCCTCTTCCTTTAGGAATCCCCGATGGCGAGTTCACTCTCCTCCTCCTCCCTCCCCTGTCTTCCCCTCCTCCGATGACGTCAGCATGGTCTGCCGAATCAAATGTCGCGCCGTCTACCTGGTCGCTCTCCTCCTTCTCATGCTGCTACTACTCGCTACGCCAGACGTCGCCGCTCGCAAGAGACAGCGCGCAAATTGGTACGAACAACTTTTCTCTCTCCCTCTCTCTCTCTCTCTCTCTCTCTCTCTCCGTCTCCTCCTCCTCCCTCTCTCTTTACCGGGAATCCACTCAAGCCCCGGAACTCTTCCAAGCTTTTGTGTTTTTTCTCTCTCTACCACTCTTTTTCACCTTTATATGCATCCGTAGTCTCTCTCCATGATGCCTTCTTCTCTCCTTCTTTGTCACTGTCTTACTCTGCGACACTCTATTCTCTCTCAGTCCCTCTCTCTCTGCCTCTCTCTCTCTCTCTCTCTCTCTCTCTCTCTCCTTGTCTCTTTGTTACTCCGACCACCGGGAGCAAAGCGGCTTTTCCGCGCTGTGGTTGGGCTCTGCCAAAATAACTGGCCTATTCAAGCTGTGTTGTCACCTCGCTTTCGAGTGTCGACAAGAATGAAGAGAAGAAGTTGAGTGGAGGGGGAAACGGCACGAAGAATGCCCAGAATTGATTGTCTAGAATCTATAATGCAAGGTCATTTTCATCTGTTTTGATTAATCAGCAAATCTATCTCATGGTCAGATTGAAGGTTCACAAACACCGTTCTTTTCGGAAAAAAAATATTATTGGTTCTCCAACTCCCTTTCTCGAGTATCAATTTCCGTCTCACTCGATCAAAGATCTTGCTGCTGGAATACGAATTCTTCGGTTTCCTTCGGAATTTGGAGATCTTTCCTTCGAACACCTTCAGGAAAAATAAATAATAAGATTTATTAACATGCACATCTAGCAAATAAATTAGACATATGTATGTATGTATATAGATACATGTGTAAGTGTGCTCATGCGTAATGCAATTGCTAGTAGTTCTATGTTCTTCAAAACGGAAACGTTGCGTTGATGACGCTAATCATTGAAAGGAGAGAACCTCGGACATGTGACGTCCTCGGGTTACTGAAATGTTGCACTTCTCTATCTCTCTCCCTCTCTTTCTCCCTCTCTCTCTCTATTTCTCTATCTCTCTTCGTCTCTCTCTCTCTCTTTTTCTCTTTCCCTCTTTATTTTCCTTTTCTTTTTTTCTTTCAGAGCCTCTCTTCAAAACTCTTCAACCTCTCTTACTCTACATATCTATCTCTCCTTGTCTCGGCACTCGTTTCATGACTACGAATAAACTTTTTTCCAACGCTCAATGTTATTTCCCTGCAGAAATGCGGTCTAGCTTTTATCATCTCCCGTTTCTTCTTTCTCTCTCGCTCTCTTTCTATCATCTCTTCTTCTCTCTCACCCGGTCTCAATCTCTCTTTCTTTCGCTATCGTCTCTTTCTTTTTCTCTCTGTCTATCATCTCTTTCTATATCTCTTTCTCTCTTTTTCATTCTCTGACAGCTGGAATTAGCATAGTTTCGCGAGTGCGGATTTGGCTTTCTCAGCTTGTTCATTGGTGTCCGCCGATGCCGTGCAGAGAACGAGAAAAGGTATGCATCAAGAGAACAGAAAACGTAAACGTGAGTGTAGCCACATTTCGAAACAGAAAATTCTATACCATGGTATTACAGATTTGAGAAAAAAATTAAAGATATGATGTAGCAAATATGGGTTAGGCTACATCAATGGAAGATAATAGAAGCTATTTTCAAATACAAAAAATCTTTTATCTCTCTCTTCTATTATGTCAAAAAGATTCTCACTCCTTCTCTCCGCTAATTCTTCTTTCTCTCTTTTTTATCACTCTTTTCCCTCTTTCAGCAAGCGAACAGCCTTTGATCGGAAGACGACGAACTACCAAGCATGGCGTGAGCAGATGACCGTGTGCGATCTGCTGCAGGATTACGACCCGGCCGTGCGGCCCTCAGGCAGGACGCCGTACAATGACACCAGTCAGCAACACGCCTTCATTAATACAAACTTTTTTTATTAAATTATTTCTTGTGGCAATTATTATGTATGTAAATCTCATCTACTGGTAACAAAATGTAAAATAAATCTATAACTTCCTTTTAAAGAAATACATTTCACAGAGGGTCCCGTCATCGTCACGACCAGCCTCAACATTCGCTCGATTTCCGCCGTCTCCGAGAAGAATATGGTAACTCTCGCTCTTTCGAGATTTCGCTGTTTTTCTTTAAACATGTTTCTTGTTCCGTTTAGGAATTTGTGGCGCAATTCCGAATCAGACAGGAGTGGTTCGACGATCGACTTCGATTCATTGAAGACGAGAAGTCGCCTCTGCATGTCTGGCACTCTCTCACTTTGTTGCTATCATTTAATACAACTAATGTAAGTATTATCTGTAATTTGCAGAAGCACCGTTCGCTCTCGCCCGACTTTCGTAACTTTGAGTACATTTACGTGGCGCGTGATCAGCGTCTCTGGATTCCGGACACCTTCTTCCAGAACGAGAAGAACGGCTGGTACCATCTGCTCGATCAGGTCAGAACTTATCATCGATTTTTCTATTCATAAATCGCCTAATTAATTAATAAAAATGAAAGAAATGTGAACTAATATATAATAAAAGAAATACATACTTATACTACATGTATTGACTGGAACTTTCGGTTTCTCTTTCAGGAAAATCGCTTCGTCAAGATTCGCTCGGATGGCAAGTTGATGTACGACAGGAGGTCAGCTGCTTTTTCTTACCCTTATCACCATTTCTTCTCGTTTCACTTCATTATTCTTCTCTTTCTTCGTCGATTGTTGAGTATTCGATTGATTTAAGATTGACCCTTCATCTGTCGTGCTCGATGAATCTGCTGACCTACCCAATGGACGTCCAGAATTGCGTCATCGACTTTGCTTCTTGTAAGTGATTGTAATCTTAAAACACTCAATAATATCTCCTTTCTTTCCATATTTCATTTTATATGTGGGATGTGGCCATGTAAAAACGCGAAAGAATCATAAATAATAATGGTGAAGGGGATGAAAAGTGCCATGATTGGACAGACGCGTACACTACAAACGACATCATCTACGAGTGGCGCGCCCTTGAGCCTCTTCGAATTCATGACACTGCCAATGGAGCACTCCCCAACTTCAACATCACATCCATTACTAACTCGACTTGCCACTCCAGCACCAACACTGGTCGGCGGAAGAGAGCAAGGGAGAAAGAGAGCGAGAGATAGAGAGAGAGGAGAGAGGGAGAGAGAGAAGAAACCCAGAGACAAAGACAGAGAGAACGAGAAAGTGGAGAAGTGAGTAGAAGTTGCCTTCAGGAACGTATTCGTGTCTTCGAGTGGATCTTCGACTCACGCGCGTCTTCTCCTTCTTCCTTCTCCAACTCTACATCCCGTCTTCTATGCTGGTTTCTTTCAATTCTCTCAACTCTCCACTCTTCTCCTACTCTCTCTCTCTCTCTCTCCTCTCTAATGACTCCTTCCCAGGTGGGCGTTGCGTGGGTGTCATACTGGATTGACTGGAAGAGCACGGCAGCGCGTGTTCCTCTTGCGATTGTCACTCTTCTAACCATGATCACCACTTCCCATGGTTAGCAACTGTTTTCTATTTCATTACATGTTTTATTCATTTTATTCAGTCAGTTCGTTTGTATCTTGAACAGTTTCTTCTATTATTTTCATTTTACTTCTTTTCACAGCAATCAACTCGAATCTTCCACCCGTTTCATACGCAAAGTCGATCGACATTTGGGTTGGCGCCTGCGTTGGTTAGTAGAGAGAGAGTGACAGAGATGGAGAGGGAAACAGAGAGATGAAGAGAAAGATTGGGAGAATGAGAGAGGCAGAGAAGGGGAGGAAGAGGGAAAGAGAGACAGACAGAGATGGAGTGACAGTGAGCCAAGGAAAGAAAGGCAGGTAGAGCGAGAAAGAATGAGAGAAAATATAATCGAGAAATAATAAGAGAAATACTCTATTCCCATTTAGTGTTTATCTTCTTCTCTCTAATCGAATACGCCGTCGTTAACTATTTGGGAATTGTCGACGAGCACAGGTTTCTTTTTTTCAATTTTTAGTTTCTTTAAAAAATATATTATTCTGTAATTGCGTCAAAAAGTGTGTTTTTGTGTATTCGTTCAGCTTAAATAATCCTACTACTAACCACAGGCAGATGCGGAAGGCCGCGTGCAATCGGAGTCGCCTGTCGAATGTGATCGAGTCGGAGGCGTACTTCCAGTCGGTGGGACAGGCTCTCAACTCTCCCTCTTCACTCAACGCCTTCGCGCCTCATGAGAAAAAGGTCGGCGCGAGTCAGGACGGAAACTCTAAATAACTGAATGTATTTTTAAAAGCTTAAAAAAATTTATTTGTAGCGTCTTCTACGACTGCGACGCAAGAAGTCGCTAGAGCTGCGCGAGGAAGAGAGCATTGAGCTGATGGATGTAGTGGTCGGCAATGCGGGAGCACGAATGCATTCAGGTTCTGCCCTTCTAGAGTCTCTTCATTGGCACTGCTTCATCTCTTCCTGTTCAGGCGGCAACGGCAATGGCCCGGCTGGCAACGGCGATGGACCCCCCCGGGCAGCCACGCACGAGTCCATCGAGTGGACATTTGAGGTGTGCAAACCTTTCAAAGTGCACTTCCGGTGTGTTTTGTGAAATGAAAAGAATACGTAAATTGCACAGGACACGGCCGATTTGGTGTACGTCGGCCAGCGGCGGAGGGTCGAGCTCGTCCGGTGGTGCAGTGTGCTCTCCTCACGGGGAAGGGCGGAGCGGATCGACATTATCGCGAGGTTAGACAGTGGAGAGAGATTGGAGGGAAGTGAGAGAGTAGAGAGAAAGAAAATAAACGAGAGAGAGAAGATAGAGAGAGAGAGAGAGTCTTCTTCCAGGATCATCTTCCCGATTGCCTTCATCATGTTCAACATTGCCTACTGGAGCATCTACCTCGATAAGGACGCGATGTCCAAGTCTTAATCTTTTCTCATTCTTTCTAGTCTGCTTATCAGCGTCGACGGGTTCTTCCGCCATCAACTGACAATGCAATATCAAACACTCTTTTCTTACACCGGTATCTTATGTATGACAGTATGTTGTCGTGAATCAATGGTCTTATTATTGTTTTAATGTATTTTTTAATTGTTAATAATTTAATATATCATTATTACATGTGGCTGTAATGTGATAAAAGTGGTAAAATGGAAATCTCATTTATCTTTGTTACACACTTCAAATAACTTTATATATGTAGATATGCGTTTTGGATGCGAAATTGCCGTCCATTCATGACCTTATTCTTCACTCTCATGCTACGGCACGTAATAGCAGGGCTGGCCGCTGTGGCCCGGTCGAAATCTCTCAGATCCTTCCTTCTTGCTCCTTCTCCTTCCAAATTTCTCTCCCTTTCTTGAGTTCTTTCCCTTTCTCGATTCTCTCCCTTTCTCCCAGCGCTCTCTCTCTATCTCCCTTCTTTTTCTCACCGTCTCCCTCCCTCCTTCTCTCTCATCCTCCCCCCCCCCTGAGATGGAAGCCCTATGATTCGGTCATGCGAGGAGTGGAGACCCAGCAGCCACATTGCTATACTACCTTCGTTTTCCGCCTTCCCTCCATCGCAACAAAGCAAGAAGGCCGAGAGAAGCTAAACTCTGAGAATACTCCCGATATCCCCAGTGATGATCGCCGATCGGATTTATGTGAGTGAGATCTAATTAAAAAGTTAGTAAAATTCACGGAAATATTTTCATCGTTATGAAAATGAAATAAAGGACTAGAAGCCGAAGGAATCAAGGAAGAAGAGCAGCTATGTTTGTAATTGATGATTGATTTCGAAATGGTTTCAAGATATTCCTAATTTTTCAAACGTAACCAGACAGCTTAGTACTTAATTTCTTTTGTTCTCTTTTCATCACTGTCCTTCTTACTCTCTCTCTCTCTCTCTCTCTCTCTCTCTCTCTCTCTTCCCTTCTTCATCAGGGAAACGTGCCTCCTCCTCCCCACCGCGGCGCCTTCGCACGTATTCCGCGTGAGTGTCGGAAGCATCCAGATGAGCAGCAGCCGGTGCGCGGCCGGATCCGCAAGCCGCTCGAGGTGAGTGAGGGTCACAGGGGGGGGGAAGTTATCATGTCTTTACCTTCGAAACCTATCTAACTTGCCATAAAATATCCGCTTATCTAAATGGTCTCCAGGTCTTAAGTTGGCCGTCATTTAATCGAGAATGCAGAATTGCGTGTTCTGCTTACGTCACATGGCCTTAGTCACGATGTTCGTCAAATTTCATTCGGATGGGTGCGAGAGAGTGAAAAAGAGAGAAAGAGAGAGAAGGGAAAGAGAGTGAGAAGGATCATGCATAACATGGCCAGGTGTCATTCGTGCCGTTGGCACCCGGAATCCTCACATCCACCTCCTTGGCTTCTTCTCCCACTTCTTTGATCGTATTCTGCTTAATCTCATCTAGGGCAATATCACTTCTATCAATGTTAAGCCTCTTATCATCATCATCTCTCTCTCTCCCCCTCTCTCTCTCTCGCACTTCCTCTTCCTCTCTGTCTCCCTCTCTCTCTCTCTAGATCCTCTTCCCTGACGAGGACGAAGACAAGCTGCGTCAGCCTCGCCGTGGCTACGCTCGCGACATAGTCAAGGACAACATCCGCGACACGCAACTCATGCAGCCGAGGCGGTCGCTCACCAGAGAGGTCCACTACGTTGAATGCTTTTATTTTTTTATTTTATTTTTTATTTTTTTATTTATCTTTCAAAACAATAAAACTACAACGCTGCTAAGTATATCTCCTCACTCCCTCTCTTCTCTATTCTAATTATCACGTTCCGAATCTACGGCGAGTTCTCGTCGTAATTCCCCCTTTTTCTTCTATTGATTAGCGTCACTTTTTTCTCGACAATTTTTTATTTTTATGTTTACTCCGACTCCTCGCTCCACCACAAAGAGGCCTCGCGGTTTATATGATTAGTAGGCCACTGAGAATCAGCAGCTAATGAAGCAGGGACGCCTGTTAGGACGAGAGCTATTTTTGAGCGGAGTCTTGTATTGAACAGACGCCAGCTGAAGAGCTTTACCCTTTTCTGCTGACGTCATCCATTTCTCTATTCAGCCATTCCTGGCTTCTTCCTTAGCTTCTCTGTCTGCTCTAATCTCCTTGGCAATATCTCATGACAGTTATCCGTAATCTCGTAGATCATTTCAATCCCTCGTTCGCATACGCATTTATGGGGGATATTTACGTGCTTTTCCTTTGATGATCCGTCTATTTGTGTGTTACTTTGACGACATTTCTACTCATCTATGTCCTAATACGAGTTCTCAGTAGGCACAACTGTTTCGTTCCATATCCCTCTCAATCGTTATGTCTCTCTCTCTCTCTCTCTCTCTCTCTTTCTCTTTCTCTCTCTATCTTTCTCTCTCTCTCTTTCTTTATCTCTCTCTCTCTCTTTATCTCTCTCTCTTTCTCTCTCTCTCTCTCTCTCTTTCTCTCTCTCTCTTTCTTCCAGGTTCCTCCCTTCAGTACGCAGACTCTGCAGCGTGGCACACGTGCTGCCTCTCTGCCGCGTGCGTCGTCTGGCACGATGCGACCGCGCGCGGCCACCGCGTCTTCCATCGTCGCACTCCAGCACGAAAGGGTCAGGCAAAGAAAAGAATTAATCTGTTAAGACAGTTTCGAGCACTGCCTACAATTGATTCCTATTTCGATTTGATTAATACCGTTATTATCTCTCTTTCAACCCTCTCTCTCATTCTCACTCAAAGACTCTCTCCTGCTTCTCATTTGCTCTCCACTCTCTCACGCTCTCTCTCAGAGTGAAGACTGCCTCCGCTTCCGTCTTCTCTATGACCGCAACGACCTTCCTCTCCGCCTCATCCACGGCGCAGCCGGAGAGCGGCCAAAGGCTATACGGTAAGGAAGAGAAGAAATTATTCTCTCCTTTGTTTCAAATGACTTCCATGCTTAGTCCCCTCTCTAGTTATAAATAAAGCATATTATGCATTCCACTCTCATCCTTCAGATGGTTGATCGATCCAAGTGCATTGAATGCCGAGCAACTGCAGGCCCTCTTTCCCGTCTTCGCCTCAGGGTTGCCCATCATGGATCAGGTTAACATTCAAAAATATTTATCATTTAATTAATTAGTCGATTATTTTATAACTCAAACCAAAATGGCAACATTACTGAAATTCGATTACATTATGAATGCCAATCTGTAGCCCTACCGCTTCGTGGCTGAGCGTGGCATGAATGACCTCCTCGACGTGCACTGCCACCCGGCCGTTATCATCAACGTCCTTCCTTCTATTGTCAGCTTTCTCTTTTCTTCTCACGAACTACAGCCTTTTTGGCTTTTAGGATATAAATCGGTATATATAATATAAAGCCAACCGTTTATATGAAAGAAGTGCAAAGATGCTGCAGTTGATTCGGCCCTCTTTAACTCTTGCGAGTAGTCTTCGTCAGGTGCGTGGACTGCGTGCTGCCCTTTACTCGCTGAACGCGGAGAAGAAGCGCGACGCCCTGTCGATCCTCTCGCGCCTCGCTCGCGCCGGAGCCGTGGGCCCCGCGCTCGTTCCCTTCTATCGCCAGCTGCTCCCGCCGCTCAGTTCGTCTTTTCTGATTTACTTATTATTATCACGATTATGAAGAACATTTTGCAGTGAAGAGGATGTCTATTTTCTTAAAGTTATATAAATATATAAAAATCGCGAAAATCGAGAAGATTTTTAATATGATATCTTGGAAATTTGTCCGCGAACATAAAACGGAAGATGGCACAGAAGATTGTTCTTCTTCTGTTTTCTTCTGCCTCTTCCTAGCCACTTCATCCATCTCCTCATCCCTTTTTCCTCCCCTCTTTGATTCGGTCATGCGATTGCCTTTTCAGCCTCGTGAGAACACTCCGGTCACGCTGGTTTCAGAGTATATTTTAGTTATATTTTGACATGCGCCGAGAGGGAGATTAGAATCTTTTTCTTTATACAAACATTGCAACGCGCCTTCTCGGCTCTCCTCTGCGAACAGTTGTATATTCAGTTCCAACATCACTTCTCTCTATCAGGCATCTCGATCTTACTGCCACTCATTTTCACACCTCTTCTCTTCCTCTTTCTCACTGTTTCTTTCTCTAACTCCCTCTCTCTCTCTCACTCTACAGGAGCCTTCGCTTTCGGAGGAGTGCAACTGGACATAGCGTTCTCACGTGGTCGTCCACTGCTCGAGGTAATCGAAAGCACCCTGAACGAGCTGGAGCGAACCGGTGGGTGTTGATTAATGGAACACAACTTTTCTTTTAGCCCTGCCATGTATTACTTCCTTCTTCTTTTCTCGCAACATTGCAAGTTTTCTTTTCACTGCTTACAACAACTTTCAACCATTCTTGTCACCACCAAGAGAGATGTCTTATCTCTAGGTGCTAATGAGTAGAGTATGAAGAGAGGAAGGGCAGTCCTCTCGTGGCTGACAAAGGGGAGAAGTTAGGAAAAGTGAGAATGCTACACACTCAACGACACAGAGATAAGACAGTTTTAGGAGCTGTAAAAAGAGTGAGTTCTCTTGTGTTTAGGAGGACCGAACGCCTTCATCAATATCAAATACGTCATTCCCACTTACGAGTCATGCACTGGAGCGCATTGAACATGAGGGGGGGGGGAGCCTCGCAGGAAGGAAGTCGGGCAAGAATCTTATTTTATAGATTTCCGAGAAATTGTTTCCCATTTCCACTTACATAGAATTCATTATGTGAATCCGTTCATGAAAATGTACATATCTAAGTTACACTTATAATCGTTGGAAGAGAAGTAGCAATAGAAAATTATGAGTTTTCAGAGCGGACGAGGAAGCAATAATGATGCTGTATTACTTGCACTCGTGCTGCTATTTATGTAATTTTTTTGATATTTGCAACAACCAAAAGCAACAATTAATGAGGTGAACAGCTTATTGCCAAGATTGTTCAAAACATTGCGCATTATCTTGTCGCAACGAAGGAAGAAGACAAAACTATGAATACTTTTATTATTATTATTATTATTTTTACATTTCTGACTGGAAAGAAAATGAGCTTGCTTGACCGCACATATTCTTTTGATTTTAGCAGAAGTAGACAGTCTGATTGTTTTGACTTTTTGAAATTTCTTTCTCCAGGATAAAAATAGGAAACAAGATAAAAGTGAGAAGTTAACAGAGATTGGTGGAGCGGAATAGGGCAATAAGACCGAGGAAGAGAATGAGAGAGAGAGAGAGGAAGTGGAAAAGAGAAGAAGAAAAGGAAATCTCCCAGACACACAAGGAAAGGCGAGGCCGACTCTGCATGAACACTTCGCTCTTTACGCTTCATAAAGCGGGAGAGGGAGGAAAGAGAGCCACGACGATGGCAACAGCCAAGGTTTGCAGCAGTGAATGGAGGATGGACAGAGCAACAGCGAAAAAGCCGACAAGCTGAGGAGAACGAAGGCAATTTACATATATGTACATACATACATATGTATTCATTACTTTATATTCATATGCTAACTAATCAGTTAGTCATCATTTATTTGCATTTTTTTTTTAAAGATTTTGTATTCGACAGCATCTTTCAGCACGAGAGGCTGATTGGCGGTGCTCCTTTTACTTCGATAGGAACTGGCGAAAGGCATCCTCAGAAGCCATTGCAAGCTGGACTGAAATGAAGAGGAAGGAAGTTGGAAGTTGCAATGGTGAATGGCAGGGGAGGGGAGGATCAGGCTATTAACACGCAAACATTGAGTCTTGTGACGGAGGAGAGTGACGAGAGAAAGAGAAAAAGAGAGGGAGAGAGTGAGTGAGGAATGGAGAGAGTCCAGCAGAGAAGAAGGGAGAATCAAGGAGCTCATCTCGAGCGTGACGATAAGAAGAAGGCTCGTAACGAGCGCCTGGCAGTCCGTGGAAAAAGTTTGACGAGATCTTGAACCGACATCTTCACGAGTAAAGGAAAGCTGCAGCCGTTTCTTCACATTATGATCATACGCATCCATACTCTCGAGCAGGAATGCTAATTATTCTCTCAGCGAGGTGAATGATCAACTGAGCAAGGAATTCAGAGAAACAACTTGCACAAAAAAAGTTTAAAGGTAGTGCAGAAAGAGAGCGACGGAGAGAGAAAGTGAGAGGGGGAGATAGATAGAGGGCCCACCATTTATGTACCTAGAGAAAAAAGTCTTGTTTCCTCGTGATTTAGACAAACGGGCCCATAAAGCGAATCGAAACATCGTTAGTATGATGCTGTGGCAAGAAGCAGCCGAAGACCTTTTTCGATGTCTACTCTGCCACTTTGTCTTTTCACTCTCTCTCCCTCTTCTCTCTCGACTCTCTCTCTTCTCCCTCCGTTCCTATCAGTGCATTTGTATTCATCGTTAAACACCAGCCATCATCTGTTCCTCCTCCTCCTCACATGACTGAACTTGGCAGCTTTGTCTCACTCTTTGGCAAGCAACTGCTAATGTTTCCTTAGCCAAGAAGAAGAAGAAGAACAGAGGCCCAATCAGTTGTTGTTATAAGGCAGTAAACGGTCGGAATTCCTCGCACAGAGAGTATCGTAACTCGTTGGTTCTTTTTACGAATCTCGCAAGTGATCATTTCACCCGTCGATCAAGCGTGTCGGAAGAGAAGGCCACAGCAGCCTTGCCTAATCACCACCTCGGAAATACAAATGGCCCCCCTTCTGGACCGTTCTCTGGCCCGGCTCAGAAAATCTCTTCTTCGTTTCTTATCCATTTCAATGCACTTTTCCACTTCGAGAAGCCAGAAAAAAGAGAGAAGAGTTCAGGAAGCGTGAAACGACTTGGCCCGTGTGTCTTACAGAATGCATTGCCGTGTTTGACGTCCGGAAGCAGAAAATCCGGGTCATGACCTGGGAGACGCAATCAACAAGTTGAAGATATCCGGAGACATTTCGGACAGAGAAAGAGAGAGAGAGAGAGAGAGAGAGAGAGAGAGATGACGAGAGAAAAGGAGCGAAAGAGAGAAAGAGAAACAAGGATCACAAACGTAATCGTAATCGTGTTCGTGCATACACAAAACTGACTAGAATTGGATTGTGAAGGCCATTGCCTCCTCCTCCTCAAAAGTGCAGAGTCCTGCTCTGCCCTTTATCGGCGCCTTGTCAAATTTCGCACATCCGACCAGGTTGCATCTACCTAATTCTCTAGCTGTCTAACTCTCTCTCTCTCCTTCCCTCTTTCCCTCTCTCTCTCTCTTTCCTCTCACACCTTACTCCCACGCATACATGAATGAAACTGTTCGGGCTCGACGGCGACTGAATGCTCTGTACGCCTTTCCATATCCATCTCCCAAAAGGGGAGAGATAGAAAGAGAGAGAGAGAGAGAAATAGAAAGAGGGAGGGAGAGAGTAGGAAGAAGATCTGGAAACAGAGAAGAATAGGATTTTCTGCCAAGGAGAGAAGGCGATTTCGTTCGCCATTTAGCTCATACATACAAATGGCGAATGTTTACTTTTTGCTGCCAAGAGGAGCCGACCAGAGAAGGAAGAAGGTACAGACAGCATTGTCGCAAGCATTAGCCAGGCAAGGTCAAGCAAGGAACGCAGGGGGACTCGATGAGAAATGATCCTTCCGGGGGATCCGGATGGCTCCCTTTGTGGCCAGAGACAGAGAGAGAGAGCGAGAAGACGGCAGAGACAGAGAAAGAGCGGGAAGAGAGAGAGAGAGAGGGAGATGGAGAGAGAGAGAGAGCGAGAAGACGAGAGAGACAGAGAAAGAGCGGGAAGAGATAGGCCGCTTCAAGAGAAGCAGAGAACAGAAATCAAGGCAGTCAGTCCGATCTGCCAACATATCAAGGGTGGATTGAGGAGTCTGTGTTCAGGCAACTCGCCAATTACCACTATGCATGCATACCCGGTGTCCATTTCCCTCCTTCTCTCTATCTCCCCTCTCTCTATCTCCCCTCTCTTTCTTCTCTCTCCCACTGCTTTTCCAATTACAGTCTCTTAGATCATCGTCACTTTCAACACTCCCCCTTATCATCTCACTGCGATCAGTGCAATGCACCGGGAAGCGCACTTTGTTTTTGTTAAAAACGTTAGCGCGAAATTTTCAAAAGAGATGTTGCTTTAAAGTTTCGCACGCTTGAACACCTTCACTCTTTCTCTCATAATTCATCTCACTTTGTCTTGCTTTCTCCATTATATTTTTCTCACTCTCTCACCCTCTATCTCCTCCTCTCTCTCTCTCTCTCTCTCTCTCTCTCGCCTGTGGACAATGTCTGGTGATGTCTGTTTGCATAGCAGTTATTTTGTTTTTTAACAGTAGCTGTTGCAATATGTTGGCAGCTTCCTCTCTCGTCGATCTCTCTGCTCTCTCTCTGCTCTCTCTCTCTCTCTCTTTCTCTCTCTCTCTTCTCTCGCCTCCTCTCCCTCTCTTACGTCGTTTTCTCTATCTGTCGTCGTGCCAGCAGCTCCATGCTTGTTCTGAGGCGCGCGTAAAGCGCCGCGCAGCTTTCGCGATGTTTATCGCCGAGGTCATTGGCGTCGAGGGAAGAACAGAAGCAGAGAGAGAGAGAGAGAGCGAGAGAGAGAAGAGAGACAAAGAATCAGAGAGGTGAAAAGGTTGAAATGGACATAAAATTAGGGGAAAAGTAAAATAATAAAGAATGGAGAGTGAGGGAGATGGAGAGAGAGCGTGAGAGAAGAGAGGGGCGAGAATTGGAAATAAGGAAAGTTGGAGTGAGAATTGTTTCATTCCTCGCATGCCTCCACAATGACGGAGTGATCAGATCTCTCCCAACTCAACGTACTCCATGACAAGGAAGTTGAGATGACTTGACTGGCAGTCTTTACGACTTTCACTGCGAGCACCCACACATTCCGAGTAGTCTACGGACAAGGAAGTCATGCCCTGTTATGTTTTCGCTGTCTCTCTCTCCCTCTTTCTCTTATTCTCCCTCTCCCTCTCTCATTCTCTCTTTCTCTCTCTCCCTCTCTATCCACTCCCGGTCGACAGGTTAATTTTGGCCTCTTAACACAGATATTCCTCGTGATGCTGCCTGAACATTGCTCAGCTGCGAGAGAGGACAACCTACACATATGACAGCAGAAAACATATGTGTGAAGGTAATAAAAATACGCATATTCTATTTTTGGTGGCGTTTTCGAGGAGTTCCAACCGGTTACGGCCACACACGACAATGTTCTTTTTGTGCCCGCTGGGACTCACGCGGCAGGGGAGGGGGAGAGGGCAGCAGGCTGTTGCCGGTGTTGATCGAAACGTCTGATTGGCATCGAACGGCCATAAATTCGGGTCGGGGGAAAGAGTTGCAAAAGGAGGGAGGAGTTAACGGGAGCGAGATAGAGTGAGAATGAGAGAGATATAGAGAAGCAGAGTGAGAGAGAGGTAATGAAAAGAAGAGAGAGAGAGGTTCAGAAGAAGTAGAGTTGTGACAGTAATAGCATTGCGCCACCTTTTTCTTGAAGGGACTGGCGATCCTATTTAGGCCGTGACTCGAGAGCCGTGACCGTTGAAGCGGCTCTGCTTTGCGCGGCGAACGGTGAGGGAATGGAGCCCGCTTCATTATTAGTGCCACAGTAATCTTTACAAACTATTGATAGAAGAATCCCAGTAGCATTAATTGACGTCAGAATCTGCCCCTTTAGAATGCATTCGTAAAGATATGCACTTTGCTTGAATTACCATGTACTTTACTCAACCGAGTTTGATCACGCCGTTAATAGCGGCCATTCCGTAACCGCGTTCTGTCATCCGTTTGCTCTTGACCGCCAACCGAATTCTTTACAGCCTTAGACCTCATAAACGAGTCTGCATACTATTACATAAGTCTTGTACAGAGAATTCCTCCCTCGTATCCTTGAAGTCTTCCAGATACTTGACCTCTTTCATACACCTTGTCTGCAAGGTGTAGCAATTGAAGACAGTCTCGTGATACCGTATCACTCTAGTTTTCCAAGTGTTATCAGTTCTTTACTTAAATGGCCGATACAGTACATACTTGCAGATGAACTGAAAGAAAAACGTTTGAAATCATTTCCTCGTTGTCACCACATAAGTAAATCGTTGGAAGTATGTCGAGAGTGACCACTATCTTGCGCAAAATAGAGTATGAAAGGAATAGAGGGTGCCAGAAAAATGAAAGTTGTGGGGAAGAAAAGAAAGAGAAAAAGAGAGAGGTAAAGAAAGAGAGCGCATAGGTGAATGAGAGAAGTTGAGGAGTAGAGATGACAAGAGAAAGAAGAAGAAGATGACAATCGGGCGGGAACGGCAGCGGAGTGGCCCACATCTCAGAGGGAATCGACGAGTGAAGAAGTCGGCTCGGGTCGCTACTTTTGACTTTCTCTGCTTTTATTTCGCTTTTCCTTGAACTGTTGTTGACGAGTGTGTTCATTCGCGCCTTTTTACTCCAGCATGTCAGGTGCCTTGTCAGAGAGTCTCGCTCCTCCTTGACTACTCCTTTCTCTCTTTTTCTCTCTCTCACTCTCTCTCTCTCTCTCTCTTTCTCTCTATCTCTATCTGTACTCCTTCTCTCTCTTTCTCTGCTTACCTCTTTCCGCTCTTTCTCTCTATCTCTATCTCTACTCCTTCTTTCTCTTTCTTACTACCGGAAAAGGAATATGAATACGGTTGCTGCTGGCTTGGTTTTTGCACCTCTGCACAGCGTCCTAAGCGGATAAGAATAGGCGGAGAGGAATTGCAAATGGAAAAGATCGCCTGTCTTTCCCTTGTTCCAAGTCGTTGCTGACTCACTCGACAGCCTTCAATGGAGAGTCACTGACTACTCGACAAAGTGGCTGAACAATTGTGTAAGGTCGTGATATAGTCATATCTGCCAACAGGCCGTAAAATAGGAGAGAGGAGTTGGCAGGCTGCTCGAACAGGTCCACCAGCACACATGCCAGAGCACGCTTCACCCGGCGCGGCAGAGCCATTGGATAAGGCGCCGGCTGGTGATATCCGAAGCGTTTCAACTCCTTCCATTCCAACCCTCTCTCTCTCTCTCTTTTCTTTATCTCACTCTCCCTCCCCCTCCTCGAATCTCTTGCTTCCATCCATCCATTATGCAATAGGCGGTCGCTCTTATCTGTATCCTCTTCTTCACTCTCTGGACGCCCCCAAAACCTATTCAAAACACACAGAGAGAAACACAAACCGTGGTCGCCCTCTATCTCTGCATATACATATGTATGTACGTATCTTCATCTTTCCACAGCTCTCTCGCTCTCTCTCTCCCTCTCTCTTTCTTTCTCTCTCTCTCCCTACCCTCTCTCCCTCGCTTTCCTCTCTCTCTTTCTCCCTTCCCTCTCGCTCCCCTGCTCCTTACACGGGTCATCAAGTGTCAAGCATGCCGTCGGAGCCATTGAATGCTGCGGGGGAAGCTGCCCGTCCTGGCTGATCAACATTTCTAACAGGGAATTCGGTGCCAGCCACTCTTCAACTTTGTTTCTCTGTCTTATCTCTCCCATTGCATTTTTTTTCTATTTTCGCTCTATCTTTATTTGTCCTACTTTTCGCTCATTTCGTCGCCTTTCAACTCCGTCATGCTCTTCTTTCTTCGTAATTCTAGGTGAATTCTCTCTCTATCTCTAAAATTTTCCCTTTCTGTATCCATCTTTCTCTATCTCACGTTATCTCTCTAGCACTCTCTCAGTCTCACACACTCTCTGACCCTCTCTCTAACCACTGGCTCCTTGCCAGCCGCGCACATGGCTGATCAGGCAGACAATTGGTCGCCGCGCCGAGACACTCCTTCGGCTACTTTCCCTGTTTTGCTTGGTGCAATTCCTGAATTGTGAATAAAGGGGGGAATGTTTTGAAAAGACAGTAAAATAACCTTGTCATTGCTAAGAGAGAGAGAGAGAGAGAGCGAGAGAGAGAGAGAGAGAGAGAGAGAGGGAGAGAGAGAGGTAGCAGAAGGAAGAGCCTTTTCAGTGATGATAACTTCTTATTTCTCAGGAGCAAGAATTATTGTTTGACCTCTCGAATTCCTTCTTCGCATGTCCAGAGCAATCTCGAGGCGTTCGTTCTTTTCGTCACCCGCAGTGTGCGCACATTTTTGTTACGCAACACACACAAGAGGGCCATCTACGCGTGCAGCCCCCCCCCCCCCCGAGGGGCACCCCTGAGCACCGTCTTCTTATTGCGCGTAACCCTTGTCAGTGGGTCATGCTCGAATATTGTATGCAGAGAGAGAGAGAGAGAGAGAGGGAGGGGAAAAGAGAGAGAGAGAGAGAGGGAAAAAGAGAGAGAGAGAGATGTGAAGAGGGCTTGAAAGATTAGGTGAAAGTGAGAGGGGAAGCGGAAAACGACAGCGGCTGCTGCTGCACATGCATGACCCTTAGGAGGTGGAAGGAGGGCGAGAGAGGGAAAGAGAGAAAGAGAGAGAGAGAGGACGAGAGACGGAGAGAGAAAGAAAGAGAGAGAGAGAGAGAGAGAGAGAGAGAGAGAGAGAGAGAGAGCGAAACCAAGAGATGGCCAGCGCAATACGTGTGCATGGTGCTTGCGCGATTGGGTGAGAGTAGGCGGAGCCTGGCTGATTGGGCCCGACCCGGTAGAGCCGCCAAGCGGAGAGCACACCTGGCAGCCGGGCCCTACTTCCACCCACAGAGGACCCTCCTTGGACGGGCAAGCTCCGCCCACTTTGTAGCAAGTCAGACCCCTATCACTTTACTCTACTTGATCTTGTCAGCACAGTCGAACGGAGACTGACAGGCTTCTCTACTTTGTTCTTCTCGATCTGTCTCGAGCCACTACAACTGCCTACTTCCCTTCGCCAAGGCACACAAGGTACAGTTGCTTGTGCCGGCTTTCTCGACTCGCCAGCCCTCACCGTATCATTGGCAGCCGTTCATTCTTTTCTTCTCTTCCTCTCTCTTTCTCTCACAAATCTTTTCTCTATTGCTCTCTCAATCTCTCTCTCTCTCGCACTCTCTCGTCTTCTTCCGAGAGACTCGACGAATTCCCGTTTCCCTCCTTGCTTCTCACCTGCTCCTCCCTTCCGCGCCACTGGCAGCAGTAGCTCTCCTTGTAGAGTATCATAATTATTAGCCCGCCATGCATGGCCTTCTCGCCAGAGGCTAATTCCGGTTTCGTTCATTAATTCCAGAACCGTACTATTTTACCATTTATATTGACCGCCAGATCTTGTCTTTGGTTCTCGTAATTTGTGATCGTGGCATTGATAATATCTATAATGTATTCAGGTGCGTGATTAATCTAGTCTTTTTAAGTAGTTTACTAAAGCACTCAATTTTGTAGAGGCGACAGCCTTTAATCTACGAGAGGGAGCTGCAGGCAGAAGATCCAACGGGCAGCCCAAGGAAGAAGGCCGATCGAATCCGGGTCTGAGTCCAGCCTTCGACTCCTTCGACTCCGACTCGCCAACTCCGGAGAGCAACTCCTCGGATGGGCCGGCCGGCCATGCTGTTGCTGCTCTTGCCGCTGCTGCTGAACTCGGCGGCGGCGGCGCCTGCCTTCGACGCTCGCCTCCCTCGGACCATCGGTGCGCCATTTTACTCTATTTTAATTAATACTATATTACTATTAACAAAGTATGAAACAAATTTTATTATGCTTTTCCAAAATATATGTAGCATATGGCCTTTCGAAAGTGCGGGCTTAAACAACTTTTGTGAATGATCTGTTCGAGTGTCAGCGCCCCCGTGACTGACGCGCTGTAATTCCTCGCCTCCCTTTGCTGACCCCTTGAACCAAGCGCGAGAACTGAAAAAGGTTGCGTATAGGAAGCGTTCAACCGAGACAATATTGCTCACGGTTTCAGTTTTGAAGAGAATACTCAAATTCTGCATCCCACTTTTTTTTTAAATAAGAGCTGTGCGTTTTTATGGAAATCTAAGTACATAGAATCGGAAAAGAAGAGGTTGCGCAGTAGCCTACGTGGTTCTTAGACTGCTCGCAGAAGTAGTTCCGCCACTCTCGGTCCACTTATTATTCTCTGCTCTGAATTTATTCAAATGTACTACGATGCAGCCGATTGTTCTCTTCTTTCTTTTGTGCTCATCTTTCACCCTCTTTCTTTCTTTCTCTCTACGCCTATTACTCTCTCATTCTCCCACTCTCTCTTTATTTGTCTGATGACATCATTAATACTTAAACTGTCCACATGCGCAATATGCATCGTCACCCTCAAATCGGCTGCTCCTTTTTAAGCGGTCACTGTCAAGGTGCATTCGCCAAAGGAGCTCATGGAAATTATGGAAAGACATACCGGTAAGTAACCTTGACCGCCCCCCCCCCCCTTGCCATGTCCTGGAAGTGCCATCCCTTCTTCACTCCAGTGTAAGACCACCTTGTCTTCTTCTTCTGCACGTCTCCTTCCTTGTCTTGTTGCCGCTTGCAAAATCTATCAGCGCCCCAGTCTTCCAGGACTTTCTTACCGAACGATTGCGCATACCGACTCTTTCTACTCTCTCTCTCTCACCCTATCTCTGACTTTTTCTGTCTTTTTCTCTGCCCTCTCTTTCTCTCTTTCTCTCATTCATTTCCTCTCTCTCTCTCACCTCCAATGTCTTGTTTTCTTTTCCTCCAACACGGTTCCTTTCCTCACCACTCTCGACGGAATTCTTGAGACTCCATCGCAGTCGTTCGTTTTCTTGTCCCATACCAATTTTCTCCTTGTAGGCGCTCCTGATCATGCTCTGTTCATTTCTTTTTCTTTCTCTCCCTCTCATTCTCTCCTTGTCTCGCTGATCACTTTCCTCTCTCTCTGTCTCTCTCTCTCTCTCTTCTCTCTCTCTCTCACTTAACGACAACACGTCATCGATGTCTCACGGTTGAGGTGTGAGTCATTCATCCACCAGAAGCGCCGCCGTTCGCCGTAGAACTGTGACTTATCCTCTGCATTCTGTCAATTTCGTCCCAAACAATCTTTTTGCTCTTTCTCTCTTATTTTTTTGCAACTAAAAAATGAAAGTGTTCTTTTCGGCAACAGCATTGGAAGGTGCAAGTGAACGGTTAGGCCAAGAAGGTTGGAATGCAAACTGTAGCATAGGCAATCTACATCGAACAGTTCTTGCAACAAAACACTCATTATTTTATTATACCATTCTCTCCCTCCCGCTCTATCTCTCTCACAGTCTACCTCTCTCTCTCTTTCTCTCTCTCTCTTTCTCTCTCTTTCTCTCTCGCTCTCTCATTTCCGTTCCCCGTCTGGCTTGTCCTCTCGTCTGCCAAAGTCATCAGAGTAGCTGCCGATCAAGCGTATCGCTTGATCGCACAAAAGGCAAGGAAATACATAGATAAATAAAAACAAAACGTTTCTCGGTCTTTGTCCCGTTCTTTTTCTCCCTCTTATCTCTCTAACCCGTCTCTCTCGCTTTCGCTCTCTCCCTCTCTTTCTCTGTGTCTCTTTCACCTTCTCACTCCATCTCTCTTTCACCTTCTCAGTCCATCTTTCTCTCTTTGTCTCTGTCTTCCCTCTCTCAATCTCGCCGCCATGCTCAATCAACTTCTTTTCCAGAGCAGAGCGCCCATTGCGCATCCGCCTGCACCGTTTTTGGCCGATGACCCTCTCCCCGTATTGAGAAGCAGAGATAAGGAAAGAGAGAGAGAGAGAGAGAAACATAGTAAATAGTAAGATAAGAGAGAGATTTAGCAAAAGAAGAGAGAGAGAGAGACATCGAATGATCATTGAATGTCAAAGAGTCACTGAGCGAGAGAAAGAAAGTGTGAACGAGACATATTAAGATTTCGAGATTTCGAGAGAGCGAGAAGCGAGAGAGAGATTTGTTTATCACTTGCTAAAATTTGAAAGAGCTTGGTTATATGCATTCAATTGTCTCATCCTCTCGATTTCTCATTTCGTCTCAAACATGGCATATTCATAGCCGGGTCACTAGCCAAGTAACCGGCTCTCTAACTCTCCCTCCTTCCTTCTCTCTCTCTCTCCTTTTACGATCTCTGTTTATCTGATACGGGCAATCTCTCCTCGTTTCTCTCTCTCTCACTCTCTCCCTCTCTCTCTCCCTGGCTGGCAGGGAACCGAACTGAGAGGTTCCCTGATCATCAAGCAGGCGTCAAAAGATGAAAGCGACGATTGAGGGAGAAAGTTCAAGTGCGTGGAGGTGAAACAGAGAAAGCGAGACTGGAGAAAGAGAGGGAGGCCGAGATGAGACAAAGAGGGAGAGAAAGGGGGAGAGAGAAAAAGGGCGAGAGAAAGAGGGAGAGAGAAAGAGAAAGAGAGATTGATTGGCCGAAGAAAGCATGAGCAGCGCATTGTGAGGGCGCAGCTAACATGCCGTGTTACTCTCTCTCAATGTCTCCGCGAAATGGCGCGAATCATAATGTTAGCCAAGTGGGCAAGGGAAGTGTGCAAGAATGGTGACGTTCTGTGGTGTTAAAAGACTTGTCATTTGATCTCTTCTTCGAGATTGGAAGCTAACAAGTTCAAGATTGAATATGTGAGAGAGTCGTGCTAAGTGAAGGAGAAGGAGAGAGAAAAAGAGAAAGAAAACGAAAGAGGGAGCTAGAGAAGCAAAATGCATGATTTACAAACACCCATTGTCGGAAGAGGAAAGTCAGGAGACGGAACGGCCCGGCTCCTTCCTGTACACACTTGAGCTGTTCTCTTGTGTTGTTGTCCCAATCGGACCCTCACCCTGAACGGGCTCGCATCCGGACCCTTCCTGGCCCTCTCTCTCTCTCTCTCTCTCTCTCTAGCTTCCTCTCTCCCGGACCAGGGCGATTTCAACTTTTCGACAAGTGCTCTTTGATGAGTGAAGCGAAGTTGTGATGATGAAGTTGAAGACTACAAAAACCCTTAAAAACTTTAGCCACTCTAGGAAGCATAAGCTGCCCGGCAACTTTCGACTCTAGTATTTATCAAACAAAATTAAATGTGTTTTTGAATCCTTGAAAAGCGCTCGACGAACAATCGATATAATCAAAAGTAAAGGGAAAAAGCGGTAACAAGTCCGATTGATCATTGTCAACAAGTCGAGTACACTTGAGATCTTTTGCTCTCTCTCCTTCCCTTTCTCTCTCTCACTCTCTCTCTCTCCTCTCTTTCTCTCTCTCTCTCACTCTCTCTCCTTCCCTTTCTCTCTCTCACTCTCTCTCTACTTCCCTTTCTTTCTCTCACTCTCTCTCCTATCTTTCTCTCTCTCTCACTCTCTCTCCTTCCCTTTCTCTCTCTCACTCTCTCTCTACTTCCCTTTCACTCTTTCACTCTCTCTCTCCTCTCTTTCTCTCTGCCTCTATATTTCTCTTTCTCCCCCCTCGTTCTCGAAGAGCAGCAAAAGACACAAATACCGGTGTACTTCTTGATGTACCGCCCGGGGCAACAAATGAACTGACGTGAGCAACTACTCCGTACTAGAAGGAAGGTATATGTACATCTTGTCACCTCCCATCCATTCCCTCTTTCCTCAAGGAGATCAACTACTAGTCTTGATCCCTCTCTGTTGGGTGACCATTTACTGATTAAAAAACTGATTATGTAATTTCGACTGATAACATTTTTGTTTTATAAATAATATTTCTCATATGGGTAGATGCCAAAATCTGGTTCTTCCTGAATGATCGGAGATCTAGGGTATTCCAACAAAAAAGAAACAAATGCCACACAGGAAGACCACATGATTGATGCCACTCAACGGTTGGCAATTTCAGAGATGAAAAAGGAGAGAGAATGGAGATGGAGTGATCGACTTGTCGTGGAATCCCCGCATTTGCTGGCAGTCAAAAGCGACAAAGACAGCGAGAGAGAGGAGAGAGAGAAACAGAGAGAGAGAGAAGAGAGAAGGAAACAGAGAGAGAGAAGAGAGAGAGAAACAGAGAGAGAGAGAGAAGAGAGAGAGAGCGAGAGAGAGAGAGAGAGAGAGCGAGACTGAGGTGAGATCGGGAGAGTGCGAGCAGGAATCAAAAAAGTGAAAAAATGCCCTGATTGACATGCGATTTGACGTCGCCGCTTGGTTTGCCAGTTTTCACATTTTTTAAAACATATAATTGATGTTCACTATGTTAATATCCACTATGTTCCTTAAATTCTTTAAATTCTTTCTCTCTCTGCTTGCCTCTTTTCTAATGTCCCTCTTACACGGGAAAATCTCGTCAATTGCAAGCAGCCCTCTTTTTCTCGCCTTGGCTTCCTCTCGATTCTCTCGATCCTCAACCTCATATTCAAGAATGCCCTCTTATTTTCCCTGTCTTCCTCTCTTTCTCTCATCCTCGCTCTCACTCTCTTACCTCGGTGCTCTATTTTTTAAAGGCTAATTTTTTTCGCGCTCTTATTTCTCGTTCTCTTACTTTTCTCAAGATGCTAGGCTCTGTCTGAAAAGAAGCAAGGAATTGCTATTTACAGGCGCACATCATGGCCAGCCATTTTTCTGCCCCTTTCTTTCTCTCTTTCTTTCTAACCATCTCTCAATTTCTCGTTCTCTCTCTCTCTCTCTCTCTTTTTCTCTTTCTCTCTTCCTGTCTCGTAAATTCTCGAGGACGCGCGTGTTATCGCGTGTAAAAACATCTGTATTCACAGGCTTGTATGACCAACAAAATGCACACCATGAGTATTCCATATACAATATGGTGTATATTTTGTTGTGCCCATGCATAGCCGATATTGTGCAGAAGAGGTGAGACATTTGTCACTTTCTTCCCTCTCTCTCTCCCTCTCTCTCTCTCTCTCTCTCTCTCTCTCTCTTCCTCTCTCTCTCTCTCTCTGTCTTACTCTCTCTCTCTCTCTTTCCTGAGAAAACAGGTTGTACGGGGCGAGATGTCTTGTAGTAAGTTAGACATTTGTAAGAAAGAGAGCAAAAATGGTGTGATAGAGTGTGGAGTTATAAGATAGAGTGAGAGTGGAAAAAGATAAAGAAAGGGAGAGAGAGAGGGTAGGAGGAAGAAGAAATGCTCCTCAATGACCCCATATTTCGCTGGACCTCTCGCTGCCCGAAGGGGCTGCAGCTGCTTTAATGGAAAGTTACAAGGGCGGTATCTGGACATAAATTGGCCACAAAAGGAGATCAGCGAGGTCGACAAAGGCATCAAATGGGACTGTTCATTTTTTTCAGTTCTAATCCTGCCGGTGTGAGGTGAACACCATGGTGTTCTTCTTCAAAAAAAAGGAAGCGCGATCCGTCGCACCGAATTAGACATTCGGCAACTATCGATTTGAACGGCTCCTTCTCGGTGTAATGAACAAATTAGCGAACGCCCCTTGTTTTCTTATGACTTCGAGCAGGACATGAAGGAAGCAGCAATCTGCACATGAACAGAATGCGCAGCCTGAGAGTAGACAGTCGGAGAGATCTCGCTTGGAATTGCTCCTCTTGCCACTGGATGGCTGTAAAAGACCCAGGAAGTCATTGCCCTTCAAGACGGATGGGGTCACCGAACACACCAAAGAAGCCCATTAAGGGAACACGCGGAAGGGAGCAGTTCTCCCGCTCTCTCATATTGTCTTTCCTTTTCTATTTATGTCTTTCTCTCCTTTTCTCTTTCTTTCTCCTCCATCTCTCTTACTCTCTCTTTCTCTCTGTCTCTCTCACACACACTCTCTCTCTCTCTAAGACTGCCGTTTCTTCACATCACCGGATGTGTACATATTTTCGAGATTCCATGCTCAAGGTGATTTCAGCGCAGCTCCTAATGCTAGGGGATTACCTCGCGAAGTAGGCGATGAAATACTTACTCACTTTGTCTTAGCTCATGTCTGTTTACTAGTTCTCTCTCTACATATCTCTTGATCTCTCACTCTCCCTGTCTGACAATCTCTCCGCCCTCTCGAGTCTCATGATGTTATTGCCACCTTCTTATCCTTCTTCTCCTAGTTCATTTCCATGTCTGCCTCTACATTTTTCGACAGTCTCGCTCTCCTTCATCGGCTTGTGCCATTGAAAATCGCAGAGACACCCTTGAATTAGATAACTTTTTTTTCGCTGCCTGCTTCTTCGACCTAATGAAAAAGGGCGCGCTCACAAGTGGCAAGCGACGACCATGGGAATCAAGGGAGATGACGGCTACTCGAGAAGAGAAGGAGGGAGAAAGAGCGAGAGAGAGAGAAAGAGAGAGAGAGTGAGAGAGAGAGAGAGATCTATAAAGAAAGCGCAAGAAAGAAAGAGAACGCAGCGGTGACCTTCTCGTCAAGCTCGCCCTTACTCTTCCTCAACCCCCTACTCGAGTGAACTCAACAGCATAGAACAACACCTAGAGAGCGACAACTAGGGAGAGCTGGAAATGGAGAGAGAGAGATGCAGAGAGAGAGAGAGAAAGAGAGAGAGATGCAGAGGAAGCGAGAGAAAAAAGGCGTGCGCGTGGATGACGCGTTCATTGTGAAGGGGAAGGGAAGTGAGTAAGTAGCCCTCCTTCGATGACAGATATCGGCCAGTTCGCATTGTCAGGCCGCAAGGCGTAAAAGGACCGGGAAAGCGGAGGAGACTCCCGAAAATTGTCCATAATTTGGGAGGCGCCAGGAGGTCCGCAAAAAAGACTATTTAAACGGCATTGTGGAAAAGTGCGGCATGGGATGAACATTACAGCAATTAAGCGGGGACTAGTAGAATAAAAAAATATTTAATACTCTTCATCGTCCCATGCAGTTACTTCATTTCATAAATGGTCCAGCATTTTTCTTGACCTACAACGAAGATGAATGATTTCAGAGTGTCCGAGCCATGATATTCACGTCTTTGCCAATGAGAGTGCCGAGGATCGATCCGAGTACACGTTTGTCGACCAGATAGCTTCATCGCTTCAGGTTGAGAGTTATTTATTCGTTTAAATATAAAAATAGCATTTTATGACAAATATGTAAATATAATTTATTTCGCAGCATATTTTATAAACTGCAAAAATGCCAATTTTTAATATTAGTTTAAAAATGAAAATAGATTGATGAATGAATGACAGGACTGCGTGGAGCGATGCTACGGCAACCACTTCTGCTACTCGCTGCTGTACGACGAGAGAGAGGAGCAGAACTGCGCCCTCTACTACTACGCCGCGTACAACTGCAGCAACCAGCCACTCCGTCGCATCTCCGACGTGGTCTACTCGGGCGGCCGTCTCACCATCGACTGTCTCCGCTGTCCGAGTCTCGGCGAATTCAGTCAGTCCATCACTCTAGACGGAGACATCAAGGCTAACAATAAGCTGGCGGCTAAAATAAAAAAAAAAGAAAAGCTAAAGTGAGCAGATTAATGCTCTTATTCGATAATTCAGTAAATCTAAATTTGACCTTATGACAAAAAAATGCAATAAATATAGCACTTTTTTTGCACGCCTTCAATACAAGCATAGATGATAGAGTTGAAGTTGCGCCTTTATGATCTCCACAGCTTCCACTAAAACCAGTTGTTGTGCACATGTACATATGAATGTGAAGTCGCAAGATCTTGTGTTATTTTTCGCGAATGGTTCAACGCTCTCCAGCGCATGGGAAATCGAATGAAAAATAATTGCCATTCTCTGGGAGATGACTCTTGCATTGGTGCTCAAAAATTATTTCTGCAGAATCTAATTCTGAGATGATGCCAGGGTATGACGAAAGACGAATCTGCAAGCCTTTTCTTGTCTTCTTTCATCTTCGTCTCTGTCTGCTTCTCTCTCTCTCTCTCTCTCTCTCTTTCTCTCTCTCTCTCTTTCGTTGCTCTCTCCGTTTCCATTCTTCTTCCCATGATCAACTTCCCTCTAATTCTCGCCTTGTGAACCTCATGGAGAGAGACACAAAGTTATTGAGAATGCCTCCCACGAGTACGCATCTTTTGACCTTGCCGCCCAAGCACCTTGACCGTAGTAGTGAGGCAAGGAAGGACCGTAAAATAGGTCGTTAAAATGTTTTCAGACTTTTCTCATAGACAGAAACCTTCAAGTAAATACAGACACACGAAACGAAGATCGTATATGATATCTCGTCATTTTGGCGCCTCATTCATTTGCTTTCGGAATTCGCACAGACAGTTGGAAATAAATTGGAAAATAAATAAATATATATATATATATATATACTGTATTTTCTCTATTAGTACCCCCGGGGGTTCTATTTTTCAATACCCTTGCAGGGGAGGGGCACTATTAGAGGGAGGGGTTCTACTGGAGGGAGGGGTACTATTTTTCAATGTGAGACATAAAAAGTTTGAGAACAAAATTTTATTCTCAAAAAGTAAGAATCATTGCTTGAATTTTATGGAATCATCACTGTAATATCCAATTTGCCACATATCTTGAATAGATTTGCCATCATTACATTGGGGAGAGCATCCCATGCCTCCAAGATCCATTCGAGGTACCTCTCGAGCTGAGGTCTTAGACTGTAAGGGGGTGGGGCACTATTGGAGGGGGGGGGGGTTCTACTAGAGGGAGGGGTTCTATTTTTCAATGGCATTTTCAGAGGGGGTACTATTAGAGGGGGGGGGGGGTTCTAATAAAGGGGGGTACTAATAGAGAAAATACGGTATATATATTGTATGTATGAAGAATTGGGATAGTCCATAGTGATAAAATGCATAACTTAAAAAGTATTTAGTTACTGCGCCTCCGTACAGTGCGATCGGTGAGCAGACAGTCATCAGCGAGGCTCCTCTCGGCCCTGAGGGACCAGGCACAGGCAAGGCCACCGAAGTGACTCACAATGCAGAATCAGAAGCCGGTTCGTGCGACCGACCATGCTAATTCATCAATTATTGGCGTCCTTAATTTACTTTTTAATATCTCAGGTAAAGTCCTACAAAAATCAAACAAAAATAGAAATCACACAGTCTTTTTTTTCTAGAGAAGGAAGCAGAAGAGAAGCAGCTTGCTGAAGAGGCCGAGAAATCGGCTGCTAGTGCCGCGACTGCGGAATCGCATGACGAGGAGGTCAAGACGACTGCTGGACAAGGTACAGCTTCTATAAATAAAACCCCTAAATATTTCAGAACAAATGTGAAGGAACCTAAAATATTCAATTTTTCCATTGCTAGATTCCAACATATTTGTAGCCTACACATTTAAATTGCCAGTAGCTGGAGAGACAACGAGTCTTCCGATTGGAGAAGCAAGCATTACGCCACCTGCGGAAACCACTGGAGGTGCGCATATTTTTTTTCTTCAAATACATATGTATGTACTTTTACTTCAAATTTCATAAAGATTTTTGTACAGTCATCATCACATTTTTTATTATTTGAGGCGACGAGACCACGAAAGCGCCTGAAGCGGCAACTGAGACAGCTGAGCCATCGCCAGAAGGCTCCGGAGCGACTGAGGAGCCTGCCGAGGAGGAAGGCCCTGCCGCTATGACCGCGGTCACCCCGACCGGAGAGGAACAAGGTGCCACCAGCTCTAAAGCTCCTGGTGAAGAGGAGGCTGCTACCACCCCTGAGACTACCGTGGGAGATGAAGGCACAGCTACACCAAAAGCCCCTGCTGAAGAAGGTGCTACCACCCCCGAGACTCCCGCTGTAGAGGAAGGCGAGCGCACAACAGAAGCCCCTGACGGAGAAGAGGTTGCTACTACCCCCGAGGCTCCCTCCGTAGAGGAAGGCGCGGCTACCTCAGAGGCCCCTGTTGAAGAAAGTACAACGACCACCGAGGGTCCCTCCGGAGAGGAAGGCCCGGTCACCACAGAAGCCCCTGCCGGAGTAGAGGGTGCTGCTACCCCCGAGGCTCCCGCTGGAGAGGAAGGTGCGACTACCTCAGAGGCCCCTGTTGAAGAAGGTACTACAACCCCCGAGGCTCCCCCCGGAGAGGAAGGCCCGGTCACCACAGAAGCCCCTGCCGGAGAAGTGGGTGCTACTACCACCGAAGCTCCCGCTGGAGAGGAAGGTGCGACTACCTCAGAGGCCCCTGTTGAAGAAGGTACTACAACCCCCGAGGCTCCCTCCGGAGAGGAAGGCCCGGTCACCACAGAAGCCCCTGCCGGAGAACAAGGTGCTGCTGAGACCGCTAAAACCCCAGCTGGAGAAGAGCACGAAGGTCCTGCCGCTATCACCGCCGTTACCCCAATCGAAGAGGAAGGGGCTACGAATGCAACCGCTGGAGGGGAAGGTGCTGAAGGAAAATCCGAGGAAGTGTTCTCAACCACGACGGCGCCTGAAGCCGGAGAGGCAGCTCCGGAGCACGCTGAGGGCAAAGAAGGCGCCGAGGAAGCGACGACTCCTGCTGCTGAAGAGTCTGAGGATGGTGCAGAGACGACCGCTCCTTCCGAAGGCGGGGAGGGAAAGCCGACTGAATCAGAGGTGGAAACGACACCCGCGCCTGGACAAGAAGCTGCTGAAGGAGAAGCCGCATCTCCCACTGCAGAGGCAGCCGAGGCAACCACCAAAGGAACCATTGAAGAAGAACCACAAGCAGAACATCCTGCTCCGGGAAAGGGAGCTGAGGCCGCTGCGGCGACAACGACTCCGGCGACGGAAGAGGGATCTACGCCCGGATCCACACCAGCACCAGAAGAAGCAGTCGAGGAAGTTGCCACGACGACTCCTTCGGCTGAGGAAGGAGCTGAAACTACATCTTCCAGCGCGCCAGAAAAGCCTTCAGAGGAAAGCGGAGCAACCAACGCCGCCCAAGGAGAAGCAGCAGAGGCAGGAGCAGGAAATGCTACTGCAGCCGCGACGGAAGGCAACGAAGCATCAAAATCTGAGACATACGAAGCTATGGGTGCACCACCCGAAGTGAAGGAAAAACCCACTGCTGCGCCGGAAGCTGAAGAAGTAGCGACAACTCCAGCAGCCGAAGAAAGCCCATCAGCAGAAGAGGGCGCAGCCAATACCACTGAGATCCCTGAGGAACAGGAAGGACCCGCCGCTATTACCGCCGTTACTCCCATCGAAGAAGAAGGTGCTGCCACTTCCGAGGCTCCCGCTGGTCAAGAAGGCGCTGCTACTGAAGCACCCGCTGAAGAGGAGAATGCAACCACACATGAAGCTCCTGCCGTTGAGGAAGGCGCAGCCACTCCTGAGACTTCAGCCGCGGAGGAAGCTCCTGCTACCGAGACCCCTGTTGGTGATGAAGACACCACACCTAAGAGTCGTGTAGCAGAGGAGGGAACGTCCACCGTTAAGACCCCTGCGGGTGAGGAGGGTGCCACTCCTGAAACCCACACTGGAAAAGAAGAAGCAACTACTCCCGCTGCCGCCGCCGGGGAAACGACATCCAGTGAGGCCCCTGCTGAGGAGGAAGGCGCAACTACTCCCGCTGCCCCCGCCGAGGAAACTACATCTACTGAGGCCCCTGCTGAGGAGGAAGGCGCAACTACTCCCGCTGCCCCTGCCGAGGAAACTACATCTACTGAGGCCCCTGCTGAGGAGGAAGGCGCAACTACTCCCGCTGCCCCTGCCGGGGAAACCACATCCACTGCTGGTGAGGAAGGTGCTACCTCTGAGGCTCCTGCAACAGAGGAAGGTGGCCCGACTCCTGAAACTCCTGCTGAAGAAGAAGGTGTTACAACGACGAGTGCTGAAGAGGAAGGACCTGCCGCAATGACGGCCATTACGCCGATCCATGAGGCTGCTCCTACAGAGGAAGGAGTCGAAGGAAGCGCTGAACAGCCTGCGCCAGTGACCGGAGGAGAGGCAGAGGTCGAAGCGACAACTCCCGCTGGCGAGGAGGAAGGCGAGGCCGGAGCAACTACCACGGCGAGTGAAGAGGCTGCTTCCACGGGGAAAACATATGAGGGCGAGGCTAGGACGCCAGCGCCTGAAGAGGCAAAAGAAAAGCATCCAGAAACAGCGACTGGTTCTGGAGAAGTCGCTGCAGCTACGACTGAGCCACCAGCTGAGGAATCGACCGCAACAGGAGGTTACCAACTCCTACAACTCTTTTAAAATAATATTTATGACTTCTTCATCACTTATAATGGCAAAGACAGTATAAAATTGTGTTTCTTGAATAAAAACGATATTGTATAAATACTGCAGAGGTCGCCGAAGGAAGCGGCGCGGCCTCAGGTGTCAGCGAGGAGGGCAGCGGCGTCCAAGAGGGATCTGGAGGTAATTACATAGATGAGAGATGTTTGTTGTGTACATTTATACATACATACATATCTATGTACATGTGCAGTTAGTACGCTAAATTTTCCGACATTCTGTTTGTTTTGAAGAAAGCTTGTCAGAAAAAAAAATGCATTAATGGATCCCACCTTTTATCGTTTACTTGCGTCGTATTGACATTTCTCATCCTTTTAATTGCCGCAGCGGCGAATGTTGCGAATGAAAGTAGAGTTGGAATGTCAAGTACTTTTCGCTTGGAATGTCTTCATCATCCCTTTTATCGAGCAGTCTCTTCTCTTTGTTTTCCTCTCTCACCTTGGCCTCGCTAGACCCGAACGAATTGCAAGTTTGTGAGTCATACTGGTGAAACGTTTGCACTAGAAAGGAATGTAAGTGAGAGCAACAAGAGTCTTTTCTGAGATTAGTGAAAATTTAATGTCTTTTCAGAAGCACAGACATCCGCGGAGGAACAAGCAGATATTGAAGCATCAACGGGTATTCACTTTATACTATAGAAATTACATAAGCTATGATAAATCTAAAGCGATTTGACGCACCACGCGTTAAAGGTTAACCTTGGCAAATTTTTTTGCAGAACCATCGCAGAAGATTGGAGAGTGGTCCGCCACCGGCATCCCAACAAGGAGTGAGCAGAACTTTATATATAACGTTCTACTACATTATTTTTTATATATTTCTTATTATGTTCCTTCTCAATCTCTTTCAAGACCTACCAGTGCATATGTACGTATAGCTACATATATACATGCATACATACATACATACATACATACGTACATGTGTACTATCTCAGCTCGGGGTATTGAACTGAACGAGTGCTATTGCAGATATTGGCACGTTTTGCTCCAAAAGAGACATTGAACATTGATGCAAGTTAAAAAAACAGATGCCCTGAAAAAAATTGACTTAGCTCTTTGTCGGCTTTAATAATTCCTGGAACTCTACCAAACAATAGCTAATTCTCTTGGAGGCTGCGACGGTGATGTCCGCTTCATCGCTTCGACCGACATCGACCTCGACACTGTGCAGTTGCTGATCAACCAGACGAAGGCGAGCACTCACGCCGAATGCGCTCGTCTCTGCTACGAAAACAATTGCGGGGTTCGTCTTTTATTTAGCTATTGAAAATATGCTTAGAATTCCAAAGAGCAGAAGCGCTTTTGAAAGGTCACTGAGATATATTCATAAAGGTGATTGCATATTAAAGCAAAAATAAAATGTTTCAGTTTGCTTACTACGACCCCTCAACGTTTGGTTGCCAATATACGGTGAATACTGAGGATCTCGTCGATCACGAGACTTGTCCTGCAAACGACAGCTCGCGGTAAGTAAAAAGAAGCGAGGAGGCATCGGATTTCTCCATTGGACTACTATTTCTTGAAACAAGTTTTTTTTAACAACTTTGCTCTCAAAGATACCTTGCTTGTTTTTCAGCTACATCATGCAGTTCAGCTCTGAGGTCGCCGCAACTATTACTTGTGCTCAGTGCTTCACACGTAAGTGTCTCCCATTTAAAATCAAAATTTGACTAATTTTATAAGTTACCACACTAAATACTGACAATTTATTGCAATCAGTTTTCTTTAATAACAAATGTATATTTGGAGAATGTCAAACACTTTTCAGAGTGATTGAACACTTTCTTTTTCTTATTTTTTTTAATTAGTAAATATGCTAACCAATATTCTTCTGTTGAACTATAACATTTGACCTCAATAACTTTCAGAAGATTTAATCTCGGGCAAGAAAGTGATTCCACTCTCGGAGACTCCACGAAAAGGTATTCAAGGTACACGTGCGCTAACCAGCAATTCTTACGTTTCTTTTCAGTTTTCTGATGTTGACTTCGTTCTTTTAGTAAGTAACCGTGCTCGTTGAATGTAAAGGTATATTGTCCACCTACATATTCCAAACTCGTTCTTTTAGTAAGTAACCGTGCTCGTTGAATGTAAAGGTATATTGTCCACCTACATATTCCAAACTTTCTTTCTGTTTCACAGAAAACTGTTCAGTCTGTGCGTCTGAAGCTTATTTTCGAGACTCATTTCCCATTTATTTATTGCATATCTTAAGTTTAGTCGTTTAGTTGAAAATTTTTTTTCTAATAACCTTAATTGAAATTTTTTCTTTCTTTATTTTTCTGATTCAGTGTCTCACCAACTTTTAGTTCTGTCTGAATACTTGTCAATCCATTGATTTTTGTCAATGTCCAAACCGAAAACAGCCGAAAACTTGAAGTGTACTCTTGGCGTATGGAGAGTAGCTTTACGCATTCACCTTTTTCAAACCGTTTCGATTTAGCATGCATCATCAACTTCCAAGTCGACGACAAGGCGGATATCAGCAACTTCCAGCAAACTGAAGTCAAGAAAGTCAGCAGGTACTGAACAACTAGGCTATATTTTCAAAGAAAGCGCCATGTTAAAAAAAACTGCCGGCTATTAGAATGGTACAAACAAATGGTAGACAATGAGTATGACACTATTTGTCAACTTTGAGTGCGAGCGACTGTGCGCGCATTTGCTTCGGCGGCGCGTGCTCGCAGGCCGTGTACTCGCCGGGAACGTCGGAGTGCCGCATAGGAGCTGAGAAGACGGATGTCTGCGGCAATCAAGAACTCGTTAACAAAACTGACGCGACGGAAGAAGTGTTGCTCAAGTGCTTCAGATGCGGTTCGTTTGTGCAACGAAGAAAAGTACAAACTAGCAAATAATGGAATACAATTTCGTTTCTTTCAAACATATTCATTATTAAGGAAAAAATGAGAATGCAATTAACAAAATGGCTTGTTTCAGTTGCATCGCCCGACATCATCGTCACCGAAGACGGTCCTGTCCGTATCGCTGCCTCTCAAGATCAAGCAGCGAGCCAGACAGCCAGCAGCACTATGTCGGGTGATGAAGAGGCTGTGACTGCCGCGGTCACGACTGTGCCACCCGATGAAGGAGAAAAGAGTGAAGAAGAAGGGAAGGCAACGACAGCTGCTCCAGAAGCTACGGAAGCATCAACTGAAAAAGTATACACTTCAGAAGGCGTTGCATCCACAACTGCCGCACCTGAAGAACAATCTACGCCAGGTGAAGAAAAGGGTGCCGAAGCTGCTACTGAAGAAGCATCCCAAGCCCCGAAGCAGCAGCTGAGGAAAAGGCTGAAGCAACGACTCCAGCGGCGGAGGAGGAGGCTGTAGAAGCTACCACGGAGCAACCTTCCCCAGCGGAAACCGAAACACCAGCTACATCGGAAGAGGCGCCTGCTGCGGAAGTAGCCGAGAAGCCTTCTGAAGAAGCAACACCAACAACAGCACCTCATGAGAGCAAGGAGTCTTCACCCGCTGAAGAACCTTTAAAAGAGGTGGCCGAAGCGACAACAGCAGCGCCCGAGGAGGCATCAGAGGCTGCAAAACCAGAAGGGGAAGAGACGACTACCCCCGAGACAGTTGAATCGGTAAAGTCAGAGGTGGGCGAGGCCGCGCAGCATGAGGGGGCCACCTCTGAGCCAACAAGCACCGGCACTCCTGAAGGAACAGCAACTACCCCCGCTGAACCCAGCGAGGAATTTGCACCGGTTGAAGAGGAACCACTTGCTGGAGGAGAAAGTATTCCGATGGAATCAGAAGAAGCCGCGTCCACTGACCGACCTTCGTTCGCTGGAGAATACGAGACAACCGAGGCACCATCGGCCAGTGAGGCACCCGTAACCGCAACTGCAGCACACGATGACTATGAGACCACCGAGGCGCCACCGCCAACCGTAGAAGCAGCGAAACAGGCTGAGTCAGGAAAGGAGACTCCTGACGGAGCGGTCACTAGTCCTCCGGCAACAGCGGAGGAGCCGACTACCGCAGCATTCGGCGAATCTACAGAGGCAACCTCAGCAGAAGGAGATGAGCATAAGCCTGAAGGCGCCGGAGAGACACAAGCCGGCAGCATAACTCCGCCACCAACAGAAGAAGGTACCGCAGGACATACAGAGGGATCTGCCGAAGGAACTTCAAAGACAGCGATGGAAGAGTCTTCCGCCGAGGAAGAAACGTCTACTGCTACTGAACCTGCTGCACCTGAGAGTGCTACTGAACCTGCGCCAATTGAGAAAGTGCCAGCTGAGAGTGCAACAGCGGGAGTACCTGGCAAAGAGGCGGAGAAGCCGGCAGGTGCAGGTGCCATTTCCACTGCTCCGGAGCCAGAACGTACCTATGAGGCTGGAAAAGCTCCAGAACAAGGAGCCGCATCACCAAATGCGAATGAAGAAGCAGCTGAGTCAAAACGGATCGGCGAAGTTGCAGCAGGGACAATCACACCAGAACAGGGAGCGGCCGCCACTAGCGAATCAGTCGGCAAAGAAGAGAAGCCTGAGGAAGAATTCAGTACAGATCAACAACCTTTGGGTGAGGAAGGTGCAACCGCAGCAGGAGCTGAAAAGACAGAAGAAGCGACTACACTAGCATCAACTGAAGTAGAACAACCTAAAGATGAGGGTGCAAGTTCCTCAACGAAGACGGAAGAGAAGGAAGGAGTACAGCCTGAGGGAGAAGAAACAACTACCCCTACCGCGGCTGAAGGAGCCCAGCCTGAAGGGGAAGAGGCAACTACCCCGGGCGCAGCTGAAGGAGCCCAGCCTGAAGGAGAAGCGGCAACTACCCCTGTCGCAGCTGAAGTAGCCCAGCCTGAAGGAGATGAGGCAACTACCCCAGTCGCGACTGAAGGAGCCCAGCCTGAAGGAGAAGAGGCAACTACACCTGCCTCAGCTGAAGGAGTCCAGCCTGAAGGAGAAGACTCAACTACCCCTGCCGCAGCTGAAGGAGCCCAGCCTGATGGAGAAGAGGCAACTACCCCTGCTTCAGCTGAAGGAGCCCAGCCTGAAGGAGAAGAGGCAACTACCCCTGCTTCAGCTGAAGGAGCCCAGCCTGAAGGAGAAGAGGCAACTACCCCAGCCGCGCCTGAAGGAGCCCAGCCTGAAGGAGAAGAGGCAACTACCCCTGCCTCAGCTGAAGGAGCCCAGCCTGAAGGAGAAGAGGCAACTACCCCAGCCGCGGCTGAAGAAGCCCAGCCTGAAGGAGAAGAGGCAACTACCCCTGCCTCAGCTGAAGGAGCCCAGCCTGAAGGAGAAGACTCAACTACCCCTGCCGCAGCTGATGGAGCCCAGCCTGAAGGAGAAGAAGCAACTACCCCTGCCTCAGCTGAAGGAGCCCAGCTTGAAGGAGAAGAGGTAACTACCCCTGCCTCAGCTGAAGGAGCCCAGCCTGAAGGAGAAGCGACACCCGTCGCAGCTGAAGGAGAAAAATTAGAGGGAAAAGAGGCGTCTACGCCCGCAACGAAAGCATTAACGGAAGGCGCACAGCCCGAAAGTGAGGAAGAAAATAAGCCAAAAACCGCCGAAGCATCTGATTCTGAGGGTGCCGAAGCAATTGCTGAATCTCACAAAACCGAGGGAGACGAGACTACAACTAATGCTACAGAAGAAGCAAAGCCAGCAGGCGATGAGGAAAAAAAGCCTGTAGACTTAGCCAAACTTTCCTTACCAGGAAGAGGAAAAGCAGTGGAGATTCCGATTGAAAGCGACTTTGAGCACTTGCCGGGTGCTGTTATTTTTGATGGAGAAGCCAAAATCAAGCTCGAGGAAGGACACCCTCCTCTCGGTGAACAAGGAGGTCAAAGCAAGGAAGCGAAGCCTGCAATGCCTGAGACGGCCTTTTCAACGGACACCGCCGAAGAAGCAACGACGTCGAGTGAGAAGGAAGGTGAAGCCGAAGAACCATCATTCAGGACAATGCCACTCGACAAGGAGGAAAAGGAAGAAGGACCGGCCTTCATGGTGACGACCACCCGCCCAGTAGAGAACATGTCGTTCGAGGACAAACAACGACTTAGCGAGAGTATCGATAATGCCGCCGAAAGCATTGGCAAGAGCGCAGAGGATATAGGCAAGGCCATTGGAGAGTCAGGCATGAAGGCAAAGGAGCTCGGGAAGAGCGCGAGCGGAGCCATTGGATATGCAGCTGCCGGAGTCAAGGAAGGAGCTGAAGAAGCTGCCGGAGCGGTCAAGGAAGCAGCTGAAAGAACTGTTGAGGGAGTCAAGAACGCTGGAGCTGCCGTTGCTGAGGGAGCCGAATCTGCTGCAGGCTCTATCAAGGAGGCCACGGAAGGAGCAGTCGAAGGAGCTGTAGAGGGTGTCAAGAATGCCGGAGCTGCCGTTGCTGAAGGAGCCGAATCTGCTGCGGAGAAGGCAACTGAACTTGGACAAGGAGCAGTTGATGGAGTCAAGAACGCTGGAGCTGCTCTTGCGGAAGGAGCCGAATCTGCTGCAGGCTCTATCAAGGAGGCCACGGAAGGAGCAGTCGAAGGAGCTTTAGAGGGTGCCAAGAATGCCGGAGCTGCCGTTGCTGAAGGAGCCGAATCTGCTGCGGAGAAGGCAACTGAACTTGGACAAGGAGCAGTTGATGGAGTCAAGAACGCTGGAGCTGCCGTTGCTGAGGGAGCCGAATCTGCTGCAGACTCTATCAAGGAGGCCACGGAAGGAGCAGTCGAAGGAGCTGTAGAGGGTGTCAAAAATGCCGGAGCTGCCGTTGCTGAAGGAGCCGAATCTGCTGCGGAGAAGGCAACTGAACTTGGACAAGGAGCAGTTGATGGAGTCAAGAACGCTGGAGCTGCCGTTGCTGAGGGAGCCGAATCTGCTGCAGGCTCTATCAAGGAGGCCACGGAAGGAGCAGTCGAAGGAGCTTTAGAGGGTGCCAAGAATGCCGGAGCTGCCGTTGCTGAAGGAGCCGAATCTGCTGCGGAGAAGGCAACTGAACTTGGACAAGGAGCAGTTGATGGAGTCAAGAACGCTGGAGCTGCCGTTGCTGAGGGAGCCGAATCTGCTGCAGACTCTATCAAGGAGGCCACGGAAGGAGCAGTCGAAGGAGCTGTAGAGGGTGTCAAAAATGCCGGAGCTGCCGTTGCTGAAGGAGCCGAATCTGCTGCGGAGAAGGCAACTGAACTTGGACAAGGAGCAGTTGATGGAGTCAAGAACGCTGGAGCTGCCGTTGCTGAGGGAGCCGAATCTGCTACAGGCTCTATCAAGGAGGCCACGGAAGGAGCAGTCGAAGGAGCTGTAGAGGGTGTCAAGAATGCCGGAGCTGCCGTTGCTGAAGGAGCCGAATCTGCTGCGGAGAAGGCAACTGAACTTGGACAAGGAGCAGTTGATGGAGTCAAGAACGCTGGAGCTGCCGTTGCTGAGGGAGCCGAATCTGCTGCAGGCTCTATCAAGGAGGCCACGGAAGGAGCAGTCGAAGGAGCTGTAGAGGGTGTCAAGAATGCCGGAGCTGCCGTTGCTGAAGGAGCCGAATCAGCTGCGGAGAAGGCAACTGAACTTGGACAAGGAGCAGTTGATGGAGTCAAGAACGCTGGTGCTGCCGTTGCTGAAGGAGCCGAATCTGCGGCGGAGAAGGCAACTGAACTTGGACAAGGAGCAGTTGATGGAGTCAAGAACGCTGGAGCTGCCGTTGCTGAGGGAGCCGAATCTGCTGCAGGCTCTATCAAGAATGCAACGGAAGGAGCAATCAAAGGAGCTGTCGAGGGTGTCAAGAATGCTGGAGCTGCCGTTGCTGAAGGAGCCGAATCTGCTGCGGAGAAGGCAACAGAACTTGGACAAGGAGCAGTTGATGGGGTCAAGAACGCTGGAGCTGCCGTTGGTGAAGGAGCCGAGTCTGCTGCTGAGAAAACCAAGGAACTCACAGAAGGTGCCGTCGACGGAGTCAAAGAGGCCGCTGCATCGGTTGGAGAAGCGGCAATTAGTGCTGCGCAAGAAGCTGCGGGTGCCGTCAAGAATGCTGGAGAAGAGGCAGCTGAAGGGGTGAAGAAGGCCGGAACTGTGCTGGGAGAGGCAACAAGTGAAGCAAGCAAAGATGCCGCAGAATCTATTGAAAGCGCAGCAAGTTTGGTCAAGGAGGGAGTGGTGGAAGCATCAAAAGACGCTGCATCTGCAGTTGCTGATGGCGCAGCTGGAGCAGCGGACAAAGCCAAGGAGGTCGGCGGCGGAGCAGTTGAAGGCGCCAAGGAAGCGGCCGGCGATGTTGGTGAGAAGGCAACCGGAATAGTAGAGAGCGCCGTCGAAGGCGTGAAAGGCGCTAGCGAGGCAGTCGGGCAGACGGCGGCCGACGCTGGAAAGGCGACCGAAGAAGCTGCCGAAAAGGTCGCCGATGCCGGAGAGGACCTCGCAAGCGCTGTTAAGGACGCCGGCGCGCAGATCAGTGAGGTACATACATGCAGTTGTTAACACATTTAGTCACAAATTCGAAATCCAACGTGAAGTAATGTAACAATAAGCGTAAAGCCAGTTTTCAACTGCAAATTGCACATCGGCCCACGTAATTAATTAATTGTTGCTTGAAAATTAAAGGCAGCGAAGGAAGTCGGCAATGAAGCAGCGAAGATGGCTGACGGAGCAGCAGAATCAATCGACGAGGCCGACCGCTCTCTCTCCGCCAAGGCCGACGAGGCGAGAAACTCCGCTTTTTGCTTTCTGCTTGCATATGGACAGAATGCTCGCAATCTACATACATATTCATGCTATGTTAAATGTATTGTCTTCAACATTTTTTTCATTTCAGGGCTTGAAGTCATTGGGCATCGCTGATAATACTGCAGAGAAGTCAGAAGAGCAGACTACGACCGGATCAATCACCGAGGGTAGGAATTACTCCGATTATTCTCTTTCATGCCCCTTATATTCAACAACATCTGAACATGCATGCTGTCACCCGAAGCTTTTTATTTGCAGAGAAAGAGACTGCCAAGGGGGCCTCGTCCGAAAGCGGCGCTGCTGCCGAAGGTTGGAATCTTGTTCGGAATTATTATATAAGAAATAATAGAAGAACTATATTTTCTAGTAGTGTTATACAGTCAGCAATTTGAATTGAAGAGTCAACCGAACTTCCCGAGACCAGCGAGTCCATCAGCGCGCCAGTGCAGACCTTCCAGAAGGAAGACGAGAAGGCGGTGGGAAAATCTGGCAAATCCTCAGCCGCTGAGAAGGCCGCCGGTGCCAAGGAGCCGACGACCGAGCCCCCAGTCCAAGCCGTCAAAGACCTCATCGACGTCCTCCAGACTGGTGATCTCGACCGAATTGTACGACCAAGCGACGCCGCAAGCCTTCTCAAGGCGAAGAACAACGACGGTACGTCAATCTTGCTGATAGATATTATGATATTATCAAACTTAGATATTTCTTATTTTATATATTTGTTATTACATTAATAGCATTTCCTTCCTATTATTATACATACATCTAAAGAAAAGTTGAGAGGTCAAAGGTGAATATATTTTATTCCTAATTTAATTTCCGTTCATTATCTAAATATGGTTTCAATATTCTCTGCTCATTTTTGTTTCCTCACACACCTATGTACATACATACATATTTCGTTCCAAAACAATTATTTCAGGCACATCTAGTCAATGATTAAATTATTTTTTTTTAATAGTCAAATGATTTTCATCTCTATAATTTACTCATTGAATACACATTCCTGGCGAAACATCATTACTAAAAACAGCGTCGTCGTTCAATTACAACTTACACTTGTCTATATAAGCCTACTTATTCCTTCCTGATACCTCTTCCATTGGTTCCAGCTACCGCCATCGGCGAGCGACTTCTGGCATTCAACCGCAAACATGGTACAGGCCCACAATGAAAGCTTACTACTCCTTCATTTCTTTGCAACTTATCTCTAACTTTCTGTTCTCTCTCACTCCTCCCTTGCTTTGTTTTCTCTAACATTTTAATTAACCTGTGTGCGTGCAGTTGTTTTCTGATCTAATTCTAACATTTTCCGGTTTCCTTCTCTTATCCGAATGACGTGATACTACTGGAGTGCCTCAAGTCTAGCCTGGTCATGGTTCCTTGTTATAGCCTGCCCCGGCCGACTCCGCTTCTCCACCTCCGAGCTCACGGACTTCTCGACTCGCTTCGAGTCGGACGTCGTTGCCTTCTCTGTGCAGCACTGCGCCAAGATGTGCTTCGAAGTCGGCTGCGTCCACGCGGCCTTCGCCCGCTTCCCCCGACCCGTCTGTCTCATGCACTTTGAGCATGAGAAGAAGAGATGCCCAGCCGGCACCGAGCTGGCCTCCGACTGGCGCTTCACTGCTCTCCAGCAAGTCGTCTCTATCCAGTGCCTCGAGTGTGGTCAGACTACTGTAGTCTTCTTCTTATGGCATGGGATTTAACAAAACACGTGAGTAATGTGAAATAGAAAGGAATGAATATAATTAGCTGCTAACAACATCTCTCATAGTCATTTAGATTCCTTGGCATGTGGGATGTCAACATAACGATTGAGCATGATATCTTCAGAATCTTCCGCACTGCTCGTTATCTTGCGTGGTGTTCTTTTGGCATGGGAATTCTTGCCGCAGCGTGGCATGGTGGTATTGTGCTCTGTCGCATGTTTTTGTGTGGTTTCGGTATATCAAAGCTGAGAGGGTGTTCGTGCGAATCTAACATTAGGCTGGGATGGCTTCAGATGTTTATAATCGTGAAGAACATAGCGGGGGATGAACCCGGCAATCCCCTTAGCAAATGCGAGGATGGAAGTGCTTCCGCTAGTGGCGCTTACTGATATTGTAGAACGATCGATGTTCCGACTGCCTGGAAACATGGCTTGTCTTTGTGATCTTCATAATCCATGCAATCCTTTCAGACATTGATCAACCGACGTTCCTCGAGCAGAATCAGGAAGTCGACATCACCTCACTCCACGCCATTGATGACTCCATTCAAATCCAGCCGGCCCAAGCAGGTTTATTCGAAATGCAATATTTAAGGCGAATCTAATCCTGCTATTAAAAGCATGAAATTAGGCCACTTTCCCTGTTACAGTCCACTTTCTCTCTCACTCTCATGCAAACTCTCTGTCTCATTAGGTGTGTCCTCTCTGTGTGGTGGCCGTCTGGAGTTCCAGTACGTGCCGGCGGGAAGTCTGCCTCGTCTGAATGTGACAAACGACGTGCCCGCCCGCACGCCCGCCGACTGCGCTCGCAAGTGCTTCGAGACGGTCCGAGCTGCTAATATTGCCTTTTATAGTTATTTCCTATTCAACTTCAGAGTAATTTTGTATACTGCTTCTTTAAAGTTATCAATTTAAATTCATCACAAATCATGATCCATACTTGCAGAAGGGCTGCACGACTGCTGGCTTTATTCCGAGTCCGAGTGGAGACATTGCGAATGGCGTCTGTCTACTCACATCGGACGATAAGGTGGGAGAGAGAGAGAGGGAGAAGGAGAGGGAGAGAGAGAGAGAGAGGGAGAGAGAGAGAGTGGGAACGACTGAAGGAGAGTGAGAGATAGAGAGAGTGAGCAAGACAGAGAGGAAGAATCTCCCTCCTAGGTGTGCGTGAGCAACAATGACTACGTGCCCCAGCACGCATCTGTCACTGCCTTCGTCATCTCTTGCATTCGATGCTCGCGTATGTTTACTAAAAAAAAATCGATGTTGTATAAATTAAAATAACCTTGTTCTCTAGGCTGCACGTACACTCTGACGTCGGTGCGGCCGGGCGTGCACCAGCCAAAGCACATGTACTTTGACGCCGTGCCGACAGCTGGCGCGTGCGCCGAGGCCTGCCACGCCCGCCGCTGCTCGTCCGCGCAGTTCGACGCCGACCGCGGAATGGTACTACTAGTCTCTCTTTCAAGATTTAAGTTTAAATTGGCTTCCTAATCCTTCGAAGAAGTAAACGAATCCGTCTGTTGTGCTTGTACTCTTCTAAAATCAATATTTAAACAAAATATAGGAGAAAGCCCCATCCCTCCTGTTCAGTGCGCGATTTCGATGGAGGCGCGTGCAGAGAATGGCTGCGGCCGCGAGTCTTCCGTCGCCGTGCGCGGCGCGTTGCCCGTCCGTCTTGACTGCGTCGTCTGCAAGGAGGACGCCGAGTAGAGGCGTCGTTCAACTAACCCTTTTTCAAATTTCCTACCACTTCACTTCGAATCCTAAATTCGACCGAATTCAATGCCGTATTACCGCACCCACCCCCTCTTTTGGTTGATACCGTAGCCATGCTACACTACGCGTCGCCTTCTATCCATTCGAGACCCTGTCTTCCTTGTTTCGTCCGATTTCACGCCTATCTCCGTTGCTCAAGTAGAAAGACCCTCTCCCTAAGTACCCCTTCCATGATGACGAGTCGCAAGCACAAAAGCTCTTCATTCCATAATTATTCCACGAGGTTAGACTCAATGATCAGAAGAGAAAGCAGCGAGTGCTGCTCGCCGTTTTCAAGTAAATCGTAGCTGGAAAGAGTGTGTTTCTTTAATATTAGCTTTCTTTTTCTTTCTCTTCCCCATATTTCTCTTACGCACACTCGTCCACTCGGGTCCCGCTCTCATTCGTCCTTGTTGCCTTTACTCTGCCACAGTCATATCTCGATGATCATTTGCTGTTTTCTTGTTGTGCCTTTTCTAGCCACTCCCTTTACATATCATATGGCCTACCTTCTTCTACTGAAGTTCGCGATTGTATTTACTTCTAGCTTCTGTAATTTCGCCAGTTTTGATCGTTTTCTGCTTTCGTTCTTGCATGGAGAAACACTGAATGTCTGACACGATCCTTTCTTTCTCTGCCGCCTCTCAAGCACTGCCGATTTCTTCATTGTCTCTCATGATACCGCCTGCTTCTCTCTTTCTCTAACCATTCCCTTGCTCTTTCGCTTTCTCTCCACTTTCTACTTCTCGCCGTCGAAATCGGTGCTGTATTTGTTGCCTTCTCTCTCAATGCACTGCCAATATGTACCTTGTATTTCTTCTACTAGCACACGCTAGCCTCTTTCTCTTCCATTTCACATTTCTCTTTCTCACTCTCCATTGCTTTGGTTTCTTTTTCTATCAGACCATGTTTTTCTTTTGCTTTTCGATATATTTACCATGAACATTCCTTCATTGTAAAGGAAGAATTTGTTTTGCCACAGCGACATTGTATTTTTTTCAGTGCTTTTTTTGTTGCATGTAATAAAGCTTGTGAATACTCATTTCTTGGAAGTTTTTTTTTCCCGATTAATCATAGCTTTTTTAAAGGACAGCAACACAAACTTTGCAGTATTTCTTGAAAGTAATGCAGTGAAGGACCATTCTGGTTGTCGATGAGGGAAATAAATGGAGGACTTGCCGCCGGAGAGCGGTTGCCAGGCAGAATCCGTTGAGCTAAAAGAAGCAAAGTGCTTTGCTGCGGCTAGAAAGAATGCCTACTATGAATAGAGAGCGGGAAGGAGAAGAGGAGTAGTTTGCCATAGACAGCTGCAGAGAAAGAAAAAGCATGGAAACATGCAAGGGATGCAGAGAAGTGAAGAAGAGCAAGAGAGAATCGTCGACCTCAAGGCCACGTTGCCGAGGGCGCAACAAATATCACATGGGAAAGGGCTGGATTTATCCGGCGGGATCTCCGAAATCCCCTTGATATTAGGCAGAGATGGAAGACTCGCGTCGTGAGCTCGAGTTTCGTGTGGTGAAGACGCCGACTGCGGATGACATCGATCTCATTCCTCTCTCACTCATCGTCAACAACGAGTGGATCTCGGAAAAGTCAGGAAAGGATTAGAGGAAAATAGTTGTAAAACAAATAGTTGTTGACACTTCAGGCTAATATAACGTCTTATATTAGAAAAGATATTTGAGAGATGTAATATATGTACATAGATAGCATATGTATATATGTTTGTGTAGAATATTTACTGATTTTAATAAACTTCCACAAGATCCTTTCCAAGCAAAGAAGGTGAGTTTCTTGGGCAACAACGGGTGGCGCAAATTCCAGTCGCAGCCAACCACATGACTCTGTAGTGCTGCCGAAAATACCTCGCGAGCATTTCCTTCATTCTATATACATATATTTCTGTTCTTTTAGGTTTGCTGAAAGACTTCGCGTTTCTCTAATTTCAGCAGGCATTGTTGTACACGCATGGAAAGAGAAGGTCCATGGTAACCTGGAGAAAGAATGTGGGTGAATCACGAGAGAAGGAGAAGGGGAAGATTGAGAGGAATACGGCGAGCTTCAAGAAGCTTTTCGTACAGGAACTGCAAGTATCCGCAAGAACTGATAGTCGAGTTGAGACGCGAGGCGAACATCGAGAAGCTCCAGCTACTTTGCCACAAGTTTTTCGTCGGTTAGACCATTCAGTTTTCTAAACTTCTCGTTTTCACTCATGCGATATTTGAAAAGAAGGTTGAAATAAAATTTTGAATTCTCAAATGTCTTCAGCGAATAAGATCGAGCTATTCGCTGGACACAGCAATATCTCGTACAAGAGCGCGACTTGGAAACAACTAGGGTTTGACTGAAATTCTACGAATATAAGTACATATTATTCAATACTTACAATTTGGTTTCTCAAACATTTGGAGATTCCACTCCATCTCCCATTGTAGTACGGTAACTCTGAAAGAGACAAAGAGTCGTGCGGATAAGCACGAGCTGAAGACTGTCTACTTGGACGAGAAGTGCACGGCACTCCGACTGCTACTCCATCAGAACTACGCTCATCGCGAGAACAATCCGGACAATCAGGTATCCCTCACTCTTTCTCTCATCTTTTCCTTGTTATCTTTCAGTCGCTTTCTTTATCATTCCTCCGTTTTGTCTAACCTTTTCCTCTAGCTTCCACTCTCTTCTCTTTCTCTGCCTTCTCTCCCCTTCCTCTCTCTCATTAGGTCGGCCTCGTGCAACTTCGCCTCTCTGGTCAAGCGGTGCCCGGCTCTCGTGAGTTGGCTTCTTTCAAGTACGTCGACGGATCGAACAAAAGGTGCTTACTTTATACCTATCAATATTAATTATAAATCTTACATCACGGAATTTCTTCTACTTGTACCCTTGTCGCAGATCGAGTATTGCTGGAACGATGAGGAAGACTGGGAAGGAGGACAACGGGAAGGCGACTGATCGCGCGTACTCTACTGAAGTAGACACCATCATCGAGACTGTCGAGAAGGGGAAGGCCAGAGCTGTCGAGGTTACTGTTGCCCTCTTCTCGTCTGCGCTTTTTTCACTCTTCAATCATTTAAAATTAAAGTAACCATGCACTGAATGATTATACAATAATACATTGGGACCATTTTGCGCGCCTTCAAATATTTGGCCCTGTTTCGGGTTAGAGAGCGTGTGAATTAGGAGGGTGGCTAACAGCTACAGTAAAGTTGACAAAAATGTTTCAAACTTTCTAGATGTATGTTTTAGGCAGATGCGAATAGATCCACGTTCATAAAATGATATGTTAATTGGGCTGCTCCTTTAAGTAATATTTATTATAAGTGAAGTTCTGTGCTCGATCAAGCTTTCAATCTCGGTCTAAAAATTATTAGTATATTTCAACGTAAAAATGCAAAATGATCAAATTCAGGAAGGTGACTTCAAGCTAGCGAAACAGGCGCAGGATCTCCTCCGAGCACTCTCGAAATCGCGCAAGGAGATGGAAGAACTCGAGAATGACCAGGCCAATGTCAGGAGGAAGATCGTTTTATGTTCCTACCAAGCTTGATGAACTCATGGCAAAACTCAAAGGCGAACAACGTTTCTCTGCCATCCAGGCAATCCGCACCGAAGACTATGAACGCGCGCACGAGATTCGGCAGGAGATGAAGACATTCCGGGCTAATCTTCTCGCTACAGTAGATCCCGCGCTGCTTGAGGATGCGCCGCCGGTTCAGAGATCAATTTAACATAAATACATTCTTCACTGGTAGTGCTTGTCATCCTTCCTATGATTTATTAAACAAACTTGTAAAAGTAAATGAAAGGAATACATCTCTAGAACGACCCACTGCATCACTCAATCCCTGGGAATAACTCGGGCATCTTTCGGCCCAAGGAGTTCTTCGAAGGGGAGATCGAAGTGTACCCGCCACCGAAGCCGAAGTTCTTCAATCCGATCAGTGCGAAGACTGGAGCCTGTCTAAAGAAGCCGAAACTCACTCTTGAATTCACGCAATTTGCCTGACCCGAGAGAGCATGTGATTTAGAGAGACGCTACAACATAGTCAAAAATGCGAATAAATTACGGTTTAAGACAAAATACAAATGGTTTATTAAATGATGTTTTCTGTAGATGTTTCGCCGACTGAAAAGGAGGCACCAATTAATACAAACTTCTTGCTTGCTCCGTCACGCTCGCCTTCGTCATCTTCACAAGGGTAATATTATTTCACGATTTCTCTCTGTCCCTATCTCTCTCTCTTCTCCCTCTCTCCCCTCTCCCAGATCATACTCGAGTGTTGCCCAACCGGCTCCTCGTCTGAGTGACCGTTCCTCCTTCCCTGCTGCCCCCATCATAAAGCTGCCGCCACCGCCGCCTCCGCGCCCGAAAGAGCAACCGAAGCAGCGGTCGTCGCCATCTTCCACGCTGTCGCCCAAGAAGCGGGAACGCCGCGATGATATCGGTCCCTCTCTCTCTCTCTCTTTCTCTCTCTCTCTCTCTCTCTCTCTCTCTCTTTCTCTCTCTCTCTCTCTCTCTTTCTCTTTCCTTTTCTCTCTCTCTCTCTCTCTTTTTCTCTTTCTCCCAGTCTCCCATTCCTATTAATTCTCCCCTCTCGTATTCTCGTTGTCGCTCTCATTTTCTTTACTGGCGAAAAATTCTCGTCTTCCACGAAGCTAAGAAGTTTAGCTTGCCCCATGGTCATTATTTCTGCCTCTATCTCGATTTATCGAATTCTTTCTATCTTTCTCAAATTTGTCAGGCATTTGCTATTCGAGATAGTGAGTACAGAAATATAAGATTTAAATAAAAGGGCAGAGAGTTATTTAAATCTTCTATTTCTGTACTCACTATCTCGAATAGCAGATGCTTGACAAATATGAGAGAGATAGAAATAATTCTATAGATTGAGAGAGGGAAGGAGATAGGGAGAGTCGTAGTGTGAGAGAGAAAAGAAGATGGGAAATTATAAAGCGACCTAGTGGAGACTTGGAAGTCTCAGCAGGCCGAGTAGAATAAGGAGCTTAGCTGTAAATGAATACGCGGCTAGCTATTCCATTCCTTGACTGAATGCTGCAAGAATGGAAGATGCAAGCGAGGAAATCTGCTTCTCTGAAGAAGAGTCTGCCCAGACTGGTCCTCCGTCTAATTTTCATTCCTAAGTTCTTGATATTCTTAATTAAACAAATGAACTTTTAAGTGTTTTGTTACAGTTTATAACAATAACAATAACAATGACCCCTTTTTCCTCTCTCTCTGCAGCCTTTGCCGAGCCGGTGCTTCGGAGTTCGTCGCTCGCTTCTTCACTCAAGCATAAGCCACCTTCTCCCAAACAAACGGCGGATTGGTTTTTTTTAAACTAGAAATAAAAAATTTTTCATTTCAAAATTGTGTTATTCATAAAATAGTTTCCTCAGAATATAATTTTAGACTTAAAAAATTGCCTTTGAGGCATGCTCCGAGTAGCCCGCCTCCGTCGGCGACTTCTCGCAAGCAGCAACGGCAGCCCAAGGGCATCCTGCGACGGCCAGCATCTACTGAGAGACCGTTCGAGAATTTCACTTCCTTTCTTACAAAATGTAAATAAAATAAATAGAGAGGGGAATACAACATTACGAATAAGCATGCATTCCATCAGTCGCTACCCATCGGTCGGCTCTTCGAGACTGAGCTCAGCAGATAGCGACAGCCGCCGAAGCCAGAGCAGCAGCGGCAGCAGTCGGCTCGCTTCGGCCCATCGGTGCACTGTCTTTTTAATTTACTTATTTAGTCATTCACGCCAATTAAGAATACTACTATGTCGTTCGCAAATAAAGTCCGAATTATCGCTTTGTTGCTATATTGTGACCTTTCTAGATCATCGCCATCTGGAGTCCCGCGAAGTCCGTCGGCCTCTTCGACCGGCGGCCGGAATCTCTTCCTCGAGAAAGAGAACATGATCGTCCCGGCAGTCTTGCGCAGGCAAGCAGACACCGAGAGGGAGTCTTCTGCCGGGCGACGGGCGGATACTGGCAGAAGACGTGCGGGGAGTGGGGGAAGAGAGCGGGAGAGGGCAAGGGAGAGGGAGAAGGAGAGGGAGAGGGAGAGGGAGAGGGAGAGGGAAAGGGAGAGGGAGAGGAATAGGAAGAGGGAGAGAGGAGGCAGTGAAAGGCAACGAAGTAGCAGTGCAGGGCATAGGGCAAGCAGTGGAACTAGCATAAGTCATGATCTGTGGGGAAGACGTGCGGGGAGTGGGGGAAGAGAGCGGGAGAGGGAGAAGGAGAGGGAAAGGGAGAGGGAGAGGAAGAGGGAGAGGGGAGGCAGTGGAAGGCAACGAAGTAGCAGTGCAAGGGACAGACCAAGCAGTGGAACTAGCATAAGTCATGAACTGTGGGATTGGGACCGCCCTCGAGCTAGTAGTGGGGACAGGCGTCGACGGCCCGAGCGAGAGCGTTCCGGAAGGGCGCGTGTGAGCTTTGAGGACTGGTGATTTCTACTCTTTCCAGCATGCAATTATCTAACAGTTATCCTTGAAGTTTGTGTCGTTTCTGTGCTTCAAAAACCTTGTCTGCGCTAATAAATAAGCTTTTGTCGATGTCGTGGGTGCTCGTGCAAGCTGTTATATTATATGTTAGTTGTCTCCCGCTTCTCACCGGCCGATCCGACTTCTTCGTCACGGAATCGGTTTAGACAAAAAACCTTGATGAGTCCTGTGAGGAATGCTCAACAAGAGGAGGCAATCTCGCAGAAAACAAGGGTTCCAATGGGCAATGACCTTATTTACATACTATTGCATCTTTACGTAATTAAATAGTGAACAATAAATTATTCATTCAAGCGTTGCGAGAAAGTCTTTGTTCGCAGAAGACGCGCGAGTGACTCTGAGCTGTCGGCCTACCAGAGAAGCGGCCATCGACGGGCCGACCAGCAGCTCCTCGCGCTCATTCCTCCGAAGGAGCACGGCCAACTCGTCGACGCCATTCGACTGTTCGGCCACGATACAGTATGCTGGACACACTAAATGTACTCCCGAGTCTGAGTCATCTTGAGGTAGAAAAGACGTTCGCAAAGGCCTGGCAAGTGCGCCGTGAAGGACTTCACGAGCTGCGGGTGAAGCTGACTTCACTGAGCGGGGGAGACAACCCAAACGCAGCCTTCTATGCGCAACTGCCGATTCTTGCGCGGCTCCTGAGAGACAATCTTTATAACGTTCGGATGTTCTTTTATTCATTTCCTTCCCCAAGAAATAATTTTTTTTTTCAATTTTATTTCCAATGTTGTAAATATGTACGTGAGAAATAAGAATAAAAGCAGGTGTACGCCGAAGCCCTCTCACTTCTCAAGTACTGCTCGCTCTCCTTTCTGCCAAAGAATAACCTCTTCAAAGCGGCGACTCCATTGGCCGACGCCATCCACGAGACTCTCGGCAGCAAGGCCGGCGATGCAGGCAATGTCAGTGGAGGGGATAGATCAGATAAGGTTGATGGATGGTGGATGCACAGTCCTCACCCAATCAAAGCATTTGCAGGACAAGCGGTCTGCAACGGTGACGCGAGCAGCTGTTGCCGAGATTTTAAATGGCCATCCGAATGTCGGTTTTGATGGCGTTCATTAAAGGACCATCCCTTCTTTTCGTAATACCTCTCCCCCTTCAGATTGCCCGTGCAATCCTCTCTCGTTTCGTGGGCGCGAAAGAGCGCGCGGGGACGCGGGGCGAGAAGGGGCGCGCGCTCATTGTCAACGACGCCGTGTGGGCGCATCGCGCACCTAATGATTCAGTGTCAGAGAAGAGAGAGAGAGAGAGAGAGAAGGAAAGAAAGAAAGAGAAAGAGGTATGAAAGAAAGAAGAGGTAGAGAGGGAGACAGAGAAAAAGAGGAAATTAGAGCATAACTCTTGAGTGGACTGAGCGAAGCTCCGGTCGCTCGCTTCGCCCTCGCTTGCATGCGCAGCACGGATGGCGAGGTTGGAGAGAAAGATGCAATGAAGAGTGCTGCAATATACACGGCGTCTTTTCAGGTTCGCCTTCTGGGCAAGAGCATCTACCTTCAACTCTTCAGCAATGTAAGCTTTTGCTGCTATCCCTTGCGTGTCATTTAAAGTACATCATTTCAAGATATGTAAACTTATAAGTGAGTGGATATGAGATAGTTGAGTAATGAGCAGCTTCCTGTCTTTAAAAGGGTGGCGACCGTAACCGGCTGCGCACGATGGCTCCCCACAGCAGCGCCGCCGTCTTCCGCCAACTTCACGATGAGATGAGCGCTGCCAGCAAACAAGTCAGACATTGGTGTTTTGCCACTAAAATAATTTAAAAAAAGGTACTAACACTTGAGACTAAAAAATACATGACTTGAGCAGACAGCACCAGTGCCCCTAGAACAGAAGAAGAACGGCGCACTCTCAGCGCGTTCAGGAAGGAGCAGCATGACAAGATCGTTAGCCAACTTCTTTTACATTCGTTCTAAACCATCCATCGATAATTTAAAGTATCATCGCGTTAACGAGAAAATAAAGCCTGCTTAAATAGATTTGTTGCTCCGCCCAGGATATCGATGCCAGAGCGGGCGAGCACGCGACGGCTGCCGCCCTCTGCGATTCCTCGCTCGACCTCGCGTCCCGGCTGCAAGCTGGCAGCCGGCGCCACCAAGTCCGTGCGAATCGACGCGCGCGCCAAGCAGTCCGACCCACGCGACGACGACGACTGCGACAAGCGCGTTTTAAGCTTTTTTTAACCCCTCACGCCATGGCTGACTTCTGAATTCAGGATTTGCATGTTCTGCGGTGCCTCTGATGCTTCCTTCGGGCCGGACGAGCTCGAGTCGCACTACTTGAATGACTGTCCGATGCTCACCGAGTGCGAACACTGCGGAAAGGTGGGATTTTATATGCCTAGGGGTCCTGATTACTATTTATGTAATCGTCATAATAGTAGTAAAAAGCGCGGGAGAATTGTGTGATTTGAAATTCTAGCTTTCCTTGCAGATCATTTCAGGAGGGTGAAAATGATGTTCTCGTTAGTTGAAATCTCTGCCCGCAGGTGCTGGAAGTGGCTGAGCTGCGTCGTCATCTCCTGGATGCTTGTTCTGCTCGCGATGACTTCAAGCAGTGCGCGACGTGCCGGCTGCCGATTGAGCGACGTCTCTTCGACCGCCATCGATGCCAGCGTCAGGAAGCTTAGAAAATCAATATCCTGGAAATGAAAATGAGTTTTTTTTTGCTTTCTGCATTTGATATATAAATAATTCTTCTCTATATACTTTTTAATGCCTCAGCAACGGGCCCGAACCGAACGCGTTGTCTGCTGTGCAGCCAAGCGGTCGCTCCCGCTAACGACGTCGGCTGGCGACGCCATTTACTTAGGTTCAATATATTTATTCATGTTTGAAATGCACTTTCTAAATGTTCAGCGAACAGTTTATCCTAAGCTGACCGAATATTCATTGTTCTAACATTTCAGTGGCGAGTGTTCAAAGTCTCGAGCGGAATCCGGGCATGCTTGTTCGCCCTCTTCCAAAATACCACAGAGGAAGCAGCACTAGAAGGAGAATTAATATGGGATAAATACTGAGCACTTGCTTCGACATGAAAAAGAAGTTTATCTTTGCAATATTTTACAGTATTTTGAATGAATATGTACGGAAATTCAATAAAAAACAACCGTAATTTCTGTAGTACACAGACGAAAGAGCGTAGAAAGCAAAAGCAATATGCAATGGTTGTAATAAACGAGTCTCGGAACAGTTCATCTACTTGAAGGGGCAGGGATGTTGGTTAGGGCAGTTGTTCAGCTACCTTGCACGCATCTCAGTAATTCTTAGTGTTTGGAGCTTCCAACTGTTTGGAGATTTTTGCAGGAGCTGCCCCAATCGCAGTAGCTCATTCGTAAGTGCCAGCTGGGGCGGCATTGGGTCTGAGATAAACGATTACGGATAACTTGAAGAGCGGTTATGTGTTTTCTGAGTGTGTCCATTAATTTTTCACAATTTTTTGAATTTGAATTTCACAAAAACAATTCAAAACTTCTCATCGTTAACTGCAGTTCGATTTTTATTTTTATTTTATTTATTTAATATTTATCGCGACAACAAATGAAACTACCATCTGCCACAACAAAATTACATTTAAATATTTGTTAATACCTGGAGGAGACTTCGGACAGTCAAGCTGAAAGTTTCGGTAAAGCCCATGTTTTGCTCTATATAGATTTTTACCACAGTTATTGACTGCTTAGAAAATGGGAAAAGTTAATCAGAGGTTATGTTCTTGCTTTACTATTACTGTATGTAATTTAGTTCAGTGCCTAGAGTGATATTTTTTCTGCACTTCTTTACAAGTTATCTTGTAAATTTTTCCTTCCTCTGTGCATTGAACTGCATCCCAAATCTTATAAAAAGACAAAGAAAAATCTTGGTTGCACAATATTTGTGTTGCTCAACTGATATCTGGAGGTTATCACCGCCTCGTTTCGGTTTTTAAGTGTTATTAATATCACTCCACTTCTCTCTCTCTCTCACAACAACTATGCATCATCTCGGACGCGATCGTCTAGATCGACGAGGATGTTAATCAGGTTACTATTTTTATCCTCGAAACAAAGTATACTATCTAATTATCACGTTCGTCTTATGATTTGTACTGCATGTATACCCTTCAAAAGTGGCTCCGGATCAACTACTCACCATCAGCTGCAGCCTGCCTTCTGCTCAAGTGGACCCGGAGAAAGAAGGTAGTCCTTTCCTGTTTATAGTAAAATATTAATATATATATGTATATATAATAAACAGAATTGTATATATATATATATATATATATATATTTACTGCAGCAATCACAATTTTTCAATCCATAAGAGATTCTCTTGTTGATCCAAACACTGCGGTCGCTCAAAAATTTCTCAGAAAAGATCAATAAATTCTCGTTTGAATTATTCAGATAATATCAATAAATTTTGATAACTGAGCGATATTTGTAGTGGAGTTCACATTCCACACTTATTCTTAATTCCTGCCCGTCCCCTCATTAGCATAACCAGGTGTTTATTTTCATTCTTGTTTTGCTTGCGGTGTATTTCTAGTCAGTCTCCCCTCGCTGGCTCTTCGTGAGCGGTTGGTTCCATCTATGCTGGCCTGGTGAGATAAACCTGTGAAAGGCTTGTCCTTCCCCTCGTCTTCTACATCGAAAAGCAGAGAAGTGGACTACAAGAGCAACGTCTTATTACGACAATTTAAGCTCTCCTGTTGGTTCCTTGAATTATAACACCATAGACTTAATATATCTATATATTATAATAATATATTTTTGTTGCGGTAAATAGCCGCATAAAGTGTCAATACCAGCTCTGTAAATGAAAACAGGCTAACTGACACTAATTTTGACACAAGAAGGCTAACTGACAGGAGTTTGCCCGAACGAAGGCTAACTGACAAGATTGTACACACCGGGAAGGCTAACTGGTAGGATTGCAAAAAGTGGAAGGCCAATTGGCAGGAATTTCTGCTGGAAGGCCTATCAACAGGAGTTGGAAGGCTAACTGACAAGAATTTCGAAAATGCATTATTCTGAAATTGCACCTTGAACTAATTAGGTGATTCTTGTACTTTGTTCGCAATTCAACAGTTCTCATTTACCATGCATTTGCCATTTTCGGCCAATTACATGCTCATTATTCTTTTAGATGCCAATCGAGAGCAAGTATGCCGGTTCGTTTCGGGCGGCGCTACGGCTTGCTAATCAAGTCGCACCTCGCAGGCCTCATCGTACTCCATCTCCTCAGCCCAGCGCAACTCCGCCTTCACCTGCCAGGCCAATTCCACGCGACTACTTCGACACGCTTATGAGTATGTTGTTAGTATTAACACATCGCTTCTTAGGCGTTGCTTCGTTCTCTTAAAATCTTTTAAAAAAAAATCGCTTAGGATGTATCATCACAGCGGCCGATACGAAGGATGGCGACCCCGAGTACCACTACGATGTGTTGTGTCTCAACGTCAGAAAAGCGTTAACGAATTACTGGTAATAATACTCATATATAGATATTTTTTCTCCTATTTTTTGGTTATGAATTTTCCTTGATTTCAGTGACAAGCTGCGGTGTACGCAAAAGAAGAGTCAGACTGGCTGCCCGTCCACTGCCTCCCCTTCGCGCACAACCTCGACAGTTCGCACCCAGGGATTTCGCCAAGATGATGAAATGCAGAACACTGGGTTGGCTTCTTGCTCGTTGATTCATCCATAACTCCATGCTTGGTTCCAGTATATGTTTAATTTAAGCTCTGGCAACCAGGAAGAATCGGTCGAGAACAATGAAAACTTCGCCCTTGACCAAGACGGCTACAGTTTCGGAACTTGTCCGCGAGAAGATGATATGAGGTTATTTTTCAAAATTTCTGCTCTTCTAGATGAAACTTCATTCAGATACGAGGGAGCCACTCCTTCGATCATTAGCCGGGAAGTCAATCGAAGTGGCCCGGTTCGACGGTATGTTAAATGGTTCACTTTTACATTCATTCATAAAGTTACTTTTGTTCAGAGAGAAGAGAACACTCGCGTATACTCCAACTGCTGAGCACAGGCTGTTTCGAAACAAGAGGTTTGTTACTAGTTGCTCAATTGACGAAAATAAGTCACACCGTTAGCATTCAGGCGAGTGGACCGAGTTCTGCCACTTCACGAACGCAAACACGCCGGAATTTGGAGAGAAGATGAGCCTCTTGCATTCGGCTTCGATCACGAAGCAGTGCTTGGCGACTAACGCTCATGATGAAGTGTGAGATGTCATCCTCTTCAGTTTTTTTTTCAATCTTTTTTCTATCAAGCCCGCGATGTTAATTATCATGACGCAAAGCGACTTTATTATAGAATATTCCTTGTAAATTGGTTGGCAATGAATGTTCATCGTAAAATTAAGAAGATGACTTATTTTTAGTCAGTATTATAAGAATACTTGTTGTTTTTCAATGCCGGTGACCTCTTCTTGTGCTACTTCTTCTCGTTGCCTTCAAGGAGCTTGTATAATTGCTTTTACTTCCATTCTGTGCCATTGCTAATGCTGATTTTCCTTGTATATTGTTACTTTCCCTTCCGCCTTCATTCTATGTCGTGTGTTCGCTGATTTTCCCTGTATAATATTGCTAAGAACAATCCCTCAGCCATGCGTTCATTTTTAGATTGTCTTTCTAGTAAAATAGGTGTTTTTATTGCTGTAAATGGGAGCCCAGAAAGACGCACGATATAAAGTGTGCTTCAGAATTGTGTTTAATACAAAGTGAAATATACAAACTAAAGTGAAGATGAATGTTAAGGTGCATGGTTACATTTGCAAATAATGCCTGGTGCACCTAACGAAGCAATCCTGCCAGTAAGCCTTCCTGCGCGCTTTTGGAAGGCTGATCGACAGGCATGCTGACAGGCCTTCCGCAAACCTGTCAGTTAGCCTGTTTTGATTTACAGAGAAATCACTTTTTCTGTTTAGCCTCGGCAATCGTAATTTCGCGACTTTAAAAATCAATAGTGAATTAAACAAAAAGAAAGATCCTTAAGCGCCTGCGGAAGATCTTTCCGTAAGAGATGGCTCGTTATTCGCACCTGGTTTTTATCGTGGCTGGCATCGCAGCCGTAAACTACGCCGTCTTCTTCATCTTCGAACACGTCTTTCTGCAAGGTTCACGACCTCCTTTGAATAGTCGATGCATTCCGGGGTCATCTTGAGCCATGCAGCCACTCTCAGTTTTAAAAAATTATTTTAAAAACTGAAGTACTGCACGAAGAAAAATAGAAAATAATCTATTTGAAGACTATCACTAAGCGCCTTTGATAGTCGATTAAATTCCGTCACACGCACTAAGGTTTAGATGAAACGCACTACAAGGTCTTCGACACTTGCATCTTAGCTGATCTGCCGACTTGGACTGCGGACATTGCCAAGATCTTCAATCGCAGCTTCGATCCCCTTTGCGTTTGTTTCGTTTTAATTCCGAGGCTTGTATCATCTCGAGCCGCGCAGTTAAAACACCATTTCTTCCACTATTGAGAAATCATGAACTATGCGCAATCTTCAGTACTTTAGTACTCGCTCATGGACGACACTGTATAAGACAATGTCAAAAATAAATTTTTTTTTTCAGGATGGGCGAAAATTTTTGTCCCGTTCTTTCTTTTTTCACTGTTTGTCATTCTTGAAGGAAAAATAGTTAAAACGCTGATCTGAAACAACTATTGCCCGTGCTTCCTTTGATAAGCTGTAAGTAAATATAACGATGTAATCTTGGGGATGGTGCAGTGTGTAGCTCACCAGAAATCCTTTCATTGTCAGTGTAGGCGGGTGCTGTTACATTTATGTACATACTACATACCTATCTATATCCATACCCAGTTAGAATGTCAAGCAAGTATTAACAGAAACCAAAATAATGAAAAATATGCACAGGTGCAATATGCTTAATCGTATTCTGCAAAATAGAATCGTTGTTTAGCGACTGCGACCGCAGGTTCGTGCCGGCGACGGAACTCGGCAAGGATGGCCGCGTTCGTAGGAATCAAAAGTACAAGGGACCGACGCTAGACTGCGGCGCGCGGTAAGAAAGATAGTTTGAAAAACTGCCAATTTCACTTAAAAAATAAGCTCATTTTTTAACAGCTTATTTCATTTTATTAAAAAGAATGGTTTGTGGCACACTGTATCTTTAAACATTCAACAAAACAGTAGCTAAACGAGACACACAATTTTGGAAAGCGAACAAGAAGTGTATTAAAAAGTAAATGTTTGAACAGCGCCCTCGAGCACGCAACGGAGAGAACCATCAACTTTGGCAAGTGGCACACGCTCGACGAGAACTTTGTCTTCGCAACGGATGTCATCGAGGTTGGGTGAAAATATTGAGAATAATTCAGTCTAATTCACTGCTTCCAGGAGAATGAAGAGCTAATTCACTTTCATAGTAATATGGAATGCTTCAAGCCATTTGGCAATGATCTGTTGCAAAATGAAATAAAGATATTTGAGGTGGAATGCAACGGCACCAACCATGACCCGTACTCATGGCTTCACCACCACAGTTGGACAGGTTCTAGGCCACGGTGAGTGCCTCATGGCTGTCTCAATTTATTTATCAGATGGCCTGTATTTGTTTCGCCTCTCTGAATTCGTCGAAATGTTGTTTTACTGTATTTGTAGATTTTCCAAACACGTTGAAAATCTCATATTCTATTTTGAGAAACCCCGATGGTGAGAGGCCGAGTCTCGGGGCAGGCGAAATGGCCACTACAAATGAAAGGAAGGCGTTCCTCAGGACGGGCAAGCGGAATCTCCGTCCAAGCGTGCACATCATTCTCCTCGATTCCATCGCCAGAACACAGGCGAGGCGGTCAGTCGCAAGCAGGCTTCTGGCTTAGAGAAGCCCATTCCAACCACGGCTTCTTTCCTTTCTCTGGATGTACCCTCCCTCATTGCATTCGGACTGACGAGCTGTTTTACGGTGCCTTCAGCGCCGCTCCTTTCCGAGAACCATAGCCTATATCGAGAAGCAATTCAAAGCCGTCGAATTTCGTCACGTCAATCGCGTTGGCGACAACAGCTTTCCCAATGGCGCTGCGTTTCTCTTAAGTTTGTACATTTGTGTTCTCGTGGTTTCTTCTTTTCATCAAATAGAGCTTTTGTTCATTCATAAGCTCAATTATCATTTACATTCCAGACAAGATGGTGACTCCTATCGATCGGAGCATCTTCAGAGGCTGCCTCATCGAGCCGGATTTCAAACGCTCAGATTTCTGCGGTCGCTGCCTCGATAACGACTCCTTCATTCTGCAGCAATAAGAGGAGGTACAAATATCATGATTCGCTTTTAATCCTAAACTTTTGTTATCGAAAGGGTGTCGCTTGAGGTTGGCTACAAGACGATGATGGCCGAGGATTGGGCGTACGGCGTCTTCAATTGGCCTAACTGCTGCGGCTTCATCAAGCAACCTACCACGCATTATATGAGGCATGCGAGCAGATTCGTCGAACTTTTCTTTCTGGTGTTATAAGTCTAAACAATAATCTCAAACGAATTGAACCTTCAGTATGAACAGTGGTTGCAGTGGTTGGAATGCATTCTTTTATTAGATTCATAATATCTTGCGCTCCTTTTTCGTAATGCAGATTATTAATTATTGTTTTGCTTTTTTTCGAATTTCAGGCCCTTAAGCAATCGTTACGAGCAGAACTTGACGCATTTTGATAAGCAAATGTCGAGCAAGCACTGCCTGGAGCCGCACATGTATCTGCTTGACTACCTCGAAGAGTTCATGCGCGCCTATCCCGGTCATTTGGAACTTGACTTGCTGACATTGCCGAGCCAGAGTGGCATCGTTGATATTTATCATTTGAATGGAATTTAGACACTCCTCTGGCTAGTTTGACTTGGGCGAGTAACCTCGGCCACAACTCGGCGGATCAGGTCTTCCACGCCGACCCTCATCTTCACGACTTCTTCAAGCGGAACCATGATCAAGTGCTACGCATAACTTGTTTCGTTCCAGTTTTATACAATTTTATTATTTTTATATCTTAATTAAGGAGATAAAATCACTTTTTTCTTCTTCAGTTTGACAACTCCTTCATCTTCCTAATGGGTGATCACGGTTTACGTCTTGGCAGGGTAACGAAACATCTTTACAAATTATTAGTCCACAAACTGGTTACTTCAGAATGCGTACGGATCCGAAGTGAACAATCCGATGCTGTGGATAGCAGCACCGCGGTTTCTTTCGTTTCTCACTTTTTTGACATGAGCTCTTTTATTCCACAGAGGACTTCACTCGAACGTGGACCTGATGCGAAACATGCGTCGCAACGCGGGCCAACTCATCACGCACTATGACACGTATTCGACGCTCTTTGACATTGTCAAGGTGCATTTGATATTTGGATCCCTTTTAGAGAATGAATTTATGGCATAGAAAATTAGAAGTTGGAAAATTTTATTATTGGGGTAGAGAACATTTTCTTGTCATTGAACATGAGATAATTTTAAATTTCGTAGTGTACTTTATGAAACTATTATTCCTTTTCTAATTGAGCACGCGCCGACATCGAACTTCACTGAATGGCAGCTCGCGTATCAGAAACCGGGCGACCGCGGCAGCTCGCTCCTCCGGCCGCTTCCCCCCGGCGAACGCAGTTGCCGCACTCTGCCCATTCCGCCCGAGTACTGCCTCTGCGAGACCAACCGCACCTTAATCACGTCTGCTATTTCTTCTCTTAAGCTCAGATTCACTATTTCCGATTGAATTATTGGTAGTTACTTTTTTTGTTCCAACTTGTTCAATGTTGCAGTGATCAGAACATTACGCAAAAGGCAGGAATAGTAGCGACACAGGCGCTCAACGGATTGATTGAAAGCGAAAGCCTTGCGAAAGTCTGTGTGGTTCTTCGCCTTAAGAAGGTTTGCCTCACAATCAAGCATCGAATTTTTAAGTTTCAAAATAAGAATGTTCAAGCCATGATTCCAATGTAGGTGCAGTCGATGGCTTCAATTGGTGAAAGGACAGGCCTCTATGAACTACTATTTGACGTCGAGCCGAGTGGTGGCTCTTACAGAGTAAGCAGAGCCTTCAATTGTGGCATTTGGGGAAATAAATGATATTTTTTCAGACATTACTCCGTCGCAAAGACAACGGCAAATTTGAATGCAATCCGCGATCATTCATTCGGATAAATGCTTACGGAAGAACATCGAACTGCATTAGGGACAATGAGTTGGGTCCGTTCTGCTACTGCCGCAACATGAATACGACTTCGGACACAACAAAGGTAGCCACCACTGCCCCATCCAAAACCACTCATGTACCAGCTGGTCGTCCGAAAACCACCGGAGATCCCGACAACGTTGTAGAAACAACCGATACCCATAAGTAATCTTCTGCATAAAGTGTAGATTTTCTGTTTCTCATAAATGATATTAGTGATGATCTCGTGTTATTAGTAACTTCAATTACGACTCTATTATCCATTTGTTTCTTTATTTGATTTACATACATGAAATGGATAAGTTCAGAATGATGACGACTATTAGTCAATAACTTTTATTCTCAGAAGTAATCTCATTGTGCCATTGAAAATGCATTGGTCAAAACGGTCTTTATAAACGTTCTTTTTCCTATTGCTTCACTCTAACATGCCAAATTCAAAAAAGACACAGCCTCTGTCAGATAACTTCAAATTTCAAAAGGCGAATTCAGGAAAAGGGAAGGAAAGCGACAGTTCCTGGAGAGAGCGAGGAAACACTGAAGAACAGATATTATTAGCACGCGGATGCGAAAGCCTAGGTAAGGGTCAACGTCAAAAGATTCAATATCACCTTATTGGCGATCCACTTTCTCTCAATAATACATTCTCTCGATCTTTATTTATCGCATTTATTTCAACTAATAAAACTACAATCTGTGGCACTACACGTGAGCAGTAAAATAAATGTGCGCCTATCCCAAGCGCATCTCCTTCATCTCTTCTGGTGAGAATGTGCCGACCACTCGGTTGTTCTGACTGGATTTACTCCAGCTCCAGCGGGAAGTCGGATGGTCCTCGCGCCAGTTCGGGCCGTACTGAGTCTTGAAAGATGCGTTTGTCTTAAAAATTAGGAAAATGTTGCAAAGCTGTTCATTTTTAATTAGCCATTCGTTGCCACCAATCTTCAGACTCGGCCACTAACCTCCAAAACGCGCTCGACTTCGCAAGGTACACGGAAGAGATGGCCGAGCAGTTCGCCAGTGCAGAAACGCTCGATGCGCCTAAGGATGAAGAAATTGGTAGCATTTTAATAACTATATAGTTGCTATTTAATTTTAGTGAATTCCCACTCTCTTACCACGGATACTCCCAGCGAATCTTTGTGCGTGAGGAAGTATCGAGGCCTGGTGTATACGTCAAATTGTGAGTTCGGTAAAGGAAGAAGAGATCGATTGGTGGGCCGTACGGGCGCGGCACAAAAGTAAACTCGAGAGAATCGATTGGCTAGGAAGAAGACAACTGACTTTTGAGTACACCATCGATTATAGATATCAATTTATATAAATCTGAACGACCTGGCCAAGGATGCGAGAAACTTGAAATTGTCTGGAGTTGTCGACTATTGCGGCCATCCCATCGGCGTACTCCTCGGATGGAGAAGCCAAGTCAAAGTCGTGCGTGTGGGGGATGATCGAACACTCCCGATACCAGCCTGCCATTTCAAGTGTAAAACTCATTGTAAAAAATCGAATATTTTCGTATTTTATAGTACCACTTCATGTAGAAGTTGTACATAGAATAATAACCAAGGAAAACAAATTATGAAAGGAACCATTCACTGAATGATTCTACTGTAGTATATTGGGAAAATTTTGAATACGCGCCCTCAAATATTTGGCCATTCTTCTGGTTAGAGAGAGGCCGAAATAGGAGTGTGGCTGAGATCAAGACTAAAAAATGTGGACAAAAATAGTTCAAACTTTCTAAAAGTATGTTTTGCACAGAAGCGAATACGTTCATAAAAATATACGTTAATTATCAGTGAACTGCTCCTTAAGCACTAACTGAATTTTCAATCCCAGAAACCTAAAAGTGTCCCTCCGCATAGTGAAGGCCGAATGCCAAAGCCAGCGATAAGGAAATCACGAAGTTTGGCGAGCTTGTCAATGTCTTTGAGTGCAATTTTACTTGCAGAGTTGGTCCTGTTCATGCTGAAAAAATTTATCACTAAACAATGAGACCCATTTTTCGAGCTATACAAGCTTTAAAGAAATATGTACATTTGTTTTAATAATTCAAGTTCATCAATCAAGAAATTGAACAAGTGAGAAAACCAAGACATGAAGGAAACTGAAACTTACTCAATGTTCAAGCAATCTATAAAGTGCGATTTCTCCCAGGCGTCGAGGAATTTGGGAATGTCTTGTGGGATGTTAAGATCGCCAGAGGAGTCGACCGGGAATCTAGAAGGAGAGCCTAAGAATGAAAAAAAAATCTCTTTTTGTTAATTTATCCTTATACAATCCGCGAGAGTTAAAATAATTTTTTTTTTAAACCTTTGCATGGCTCTCTTCCCTGTCGTTGTCACGAACAAAATAAAGTCCTTGTCGTTGCGCTCCAACTTCGAAATTTTGCGAATCTACATCGTTGACTTCAAAATAATTCATTATATTTTCTGCGTTCAGGCCTTACTTGAATAGTTCTATTGATGCCGTAAAGATGTGCCAGTCCCTCATTCTTAAGATTTTCAACGAGTTCGAAGCCGTCGCTGGCCGGGACGGCAACGAGGAAGGTGTCCGTGACGGGGCAGTCACCACGCGCGAGCTGCCGGAGAGCCTGCTCGTCCACCAGCAGACTGCCGGCCGGCCAGTCCATGTCGCCGAAGCATTTTGAGGCCGTCTGCTAACAATTAAATGATGAAATATTTATATACATACATACATATAATGATCAAGTGACACATTCACAGCTACGGCATAAATAATAAGTTGCTGGGAATGTTAATCTTATTTTTTCCAAAGCTCACTTGCCAGTATCTGTATCTGATCTTTTTTTCTCTCTCCTATCTGTCTCTCTTTATTTTTCCCCAATTGCTTGACACCGTGTGTTCAGTTAGACCCGCAGTGCTTATACATATGTTTGATCTCTTCCAGTCAATGCGATAAAGAAATTCTAATTAATGAAAACAAAATTTAATTCCTATTTTGAACGAAACTTACAATGGCAGCAGCGGACTTGTTAGCATGCAATGGCCAGAAGTTGTAAATGATGAGTACAGAGTAGGAGAGAGTGGAGAATAAAAGCAGCGGTGAACTCTTTGATGCCTGCGCTCTCAGCATCTGCTCCTTTCGTGTCCAGTCTGGCCAACTCTGCTCTTTTCGTGTCCAGTCTGGCCAACTCTGCTCTCGGCTGACAGCAGATAAATACATCTTACGACCAATTGAACGCCTAAAAAGAATGTTCGTGAAATGTTTTGAAGTTGTCAAACAAATTGTATGACCCATGCGATAGTTTAGAACCTCTCCCTCCTGTTTCGAAAAATATACTTTTTCCCAGAGGACTCTCGAAGATTTGAAGAACAAAGGAGTGAGCAGAATCATTAGAGTGCATTAGGAATAAAGAAGTTGAATTGATGACGTATTCCAGTTTAATATCTGCGGGATTAGCGACATTTCTTTTCAAAGCATTGTCTAGACACTGCCATCCTACCGGCTACTAAAGCAAAGTAATCATGAGCTGCTACCAAGCTGTAATATTTGTTTGAACAGAATAACCGCGCCAAAATTTTGCTGAGACAGAGGCCCGAATATACTGTAGACTTCAAATTACAGATTTAACATTACCAGACAGTTTATGGACTGCTAAGCAGCAAGCAAACATAATTGGTCGAATTGCGGTCGACAATGTCATCACAGAAAAGGGAATTGCGCTCTTATGTATGTAGCACCCGCGTAATAAAGTCTGTGAAAATTTCGGGAGCCACTCCCAATTCGGCAAGGAGTTCCAGAGACCAACGAAGTTCTGCTCAGAAAAGCGATACAATCAAAAGAGAAGTGAGCTTTTGACTAATTATCCCTTAGCCGTACCATAAGATGAAGATGGCAAAGATGGAGAGTTGAGATGAAGAGCTGCGCCGTTTCAATGGAACACGTAGATTCTGGACATTAGCCATGTCGAAATTTATAGTGGCGATCTTTTGAGCGCTCTTCGGCTACCAAATCTAGCTCATTAATTTGTTTATTAATCATAAGAGCGAAGGGGGCGCCACTGTTCGGCCTCGTCTTTGCCAACGACGGAACAGGCTGGGGAGTGAACAGCAGGAGGATTGAACGCTGTTGTCGATGAGGGCTCAGAACACTAACGGAACAATTATAAGAGTCCATTTACTACAACTTCAATTTCAAGACTGTGAAAGTTCTGAATTTGAGATAGCTGGAACAATAAACCTAGATGTAAGGAAAGTTAAAGACAAGCTGGAATATCCTCTAGCAGTTCGAAGTAAAAATGAATAAAAGTGACATAGAGATGGGATGAAAATACAGCTCTACGTCCACAACAAGGCTTGAAAGAGTAGATGACATTTATATTGAAGCAAGAATCCAGAATGTTAAATAACTTAAATTGTGTAATCAAATAAATTTCTAGTTGCCTACGATAGAGAGAAGAAAGAGACAAAAGCTTAATGCGAGCCTCATACGATGGAATATTCTTAATTCAGAAAATGTCCTTGTCAACAACACAGATTGCGAATATTGGGCTATTTCCCATAGTAATTACACCTTTGTGCACAAGAGAAAATTTACATGAATTTTGGAGAAAGTTGCCATTCACACCAATGATATTGATATGTCGCGATCGCAATAGCATTTAGTGTCTCCTGCTTGCTTCCTCATTGTATATATTTGTATATATTTTTTATGCTTCCATCAAGAAATGTGTGCACGTGCCGGTTCCTCGTTGCAAATTTTACTTCTTATTATTTATTTATTTAGAACAAATTTATACCTTTTTTAAACCACCATTAATGCATCTCGTTTCTTGTGTATGTTTTCTTTGCAGTATTCGTCTGTAAAAAAAGTATGTAGGATCGTTTAATATGCATATCTAATAAATAGGAAAAGGTAGTGAATCACAGTCGAGTAGAATGAGGGCTGGGAGCTGATACCACACAAGTGAACACGATACGTACAGGCTGGCGAGATTAAGATAGGAAAGAAAGTTTTAAACGATTACGCCTGCAAAGCAAGTCTTCACAAATGTGGACAAAATTACTGGAAATGCTTATTACAAAGACTATTATTAAAGCGTTATTTCGTGTGAATACGTTAGAATTGTATAAGTCTGAAGAATTACTAGCTCGCCACTGTCTAACCAGCAAACGGCTGGCCTAGACGGAATTTAGGTTGGAAAGCGAATTTATGCGAACTACGAATATCTTATCAGTCTAATTAATTACTAGTGCATATAAGAAACGGAATTGGGTTCGCGACGAGATACATAGAGAACTATCCAGTTGCGTTTGCACTCATTTGATTTAACAAAAAAAAACTTTCGTTTATTGCTAGAGAGTATAACTGGGCAAATATATGCAAGCTGAGTTCACTTCTTCCTCACTAAAAAAATGAGAAGAATCGCTGAAATAACAAGAAAAGTGATGTCTTCCAATAATGGCAAGCGAGCCTCAGGATTTGCGAGTTCAGTGGAAGAGCCAAGGGGAATACTGGGGAAGCTATGGCGAGCCAGAAGGGGGCGTCTGCGTGATTGAAGACAACGCAACGCTCTGCAGACTGGAAGACTCGAGCAGACTCTTGAAGTGCGAGATTTCTCTGGAAAAAAATGCCTTTATTTCTTGTGGTTTTTTAAAAGTTATGATTGATTTTTCATTAAATCATTATTTAAATACGTCATAAAAAAAATTTGAAATCAATCTGACCATGAGGTACTCAGATTGGGTGAGAAGGGGCTGAGCTGTGATGATAAAGAAGCAAAGATTTTGTGTGTGTACTCTTTCTCTAACACTCGCCACGCACCTCCTGAGCACAGCGATCTCCTCTTTGAGTTGGTCGTTCTCGCCCTCTAGAATCTGGACGCGCCTCGAGCGGTACTCGAAGACGGCGCGGCGGTTGGCGCGGCACCGCTTGGCTGCCTCGTTGTTCCGCCGCCGCCGGTCCATGTACGCCTGCTGAACGGGATTACCAATTCTTTGGCACAAATCATATGTAGTATGTACATAGATATGCTATTGCACTAATCAGAAGAATTGTCCAACTGAATAATGCCCTGAACGTGCCCGCTTGCTGTCGACAGAGTTGCCGTTTAGTGCCTGAACGATGGCGGAAGAGGAAGAAGAGGTGGAAGCGGACGAGTGGTGGTCTTCGCCAGAGGCTCCCGGCGACAGAGACGCAGACGACGCGTGACTCTCGCTGTCTGACTTGGACGACGACGACAGGAGTAGGGCGTGGTGCTCCTATTTGAATTTTTTTTTGTCGAATGAATTTTTGTACATGACTAAAGTTGTGTTTATACATACATATATTTGACGTACATATATCCCGGAATACCGGATAGCAAAGAATTATTCGTATATGAATATATTTACAAGAAATATAGTGCAAACAAACCCTTGCAGGACTGCCGAGTCTGCTCCAGTGCTCAGTGCTCGTCTGCGGAATCGTTGGCGACGTGTTGCGTGCACTGCTGGAGAGGATGGCGCCGAGGAGGCTGCGGCCTTGCTTCTGCGTCGCCGTCGTGTCGCGATTCCGTTGCTGTGAACTGGCAGTCGCGTCACGGTCGCGTTGCGGCTGTTCATTAGGCCGGCCCGTAGCGACCAGGACACTAGTGCTGTTGGATGCGGACGAGCAGGGCACAGCGGCGGCAGAGACGGGGTCGGGCGTTGTCAAGCGCCGTCGAATCGCGTCCGTTTGTAGCTCTGCTTAAATATTTATTTGGTATATTTCAGAAACAAAAAAATTATCTTTAACATATTTATTATTATTATTAGGTCGTACATATGTACATGTACATAATTCTATTGCGAATAGCAAATTACCAAGTTGCTGTGCTTGCTGCTTGAAGAAGTCGCTCGAGGAGTCGGGTGAAATGCGCTGCTCTGCAGCCGCCCGTTTGATGACGGACTCCTTGTGGAAGGGTTGGAAGGCCGAGGCACCGGCCGAGAAGAGACCGGCCGCGGACGCGGCGGAAAGAGAGGGTGGGAGGGGCGCCGTCACTGGCCATTCTGGCGCCGCCAGGGAATGCACCGCCGCATCCTGGAGCTGAAAAGATGTCATAGTCGTTGCACTATGACATTGTATGTATATTGTTCGAAACTAACAACGGGGCAATTTTATTCAGCTAAATACGCTCATCCATTATGGTTTAGTTTGAATTGATAAGGAAAAACCAAGCAAAAAATTTAATCGAACACAAAATTGTTCGGCTGAGCGCGTGCTCCTCGCCAACTCCGAATTGTTTAGCAATGCCCAGAAGGAAGCCACAAATCAATAGTTGTTTAGTTCCTCATCGGCGCTGCCCCTTCTAACACAATCCGGCAATCCGTAGTTCAACAATGTAATCTATTCCTAATGAAACTTCAACGTCCTCCCATATTTTTGAGTCGAAACTGCACTTTCATTTTTTTTTCAGATCGCTGAACCCCATTAAGACACTCCTTCCGGTTAATAAAACAAGCCAGGCGTTTTGGTGGCAGTTCCAACTAGTAAGGAAGAGAGAAACTATTATCCTAGGAGACAAGTTGCTGAGAAGAAAGCTGCAGACCTGCTGTTGAATGGCTGCTTGTAGCTGGCAGATCTGCAAGAGCGGCAGGTGCTGAGCGGCCGCGGCTGAAGCGGCAGCGGAAGAGGAGGCTCCCGCGAGTGACGCTGAAGGCGGTTGCAGAAGGCGACTACCGCCGCTCGCTTGCAGAATGGAGGATGCGTTGTAGAGGTTCTGAAACGAAAACTAAAAATAAAATACTATGTACGCATGTACACAGCTGCATACAACTGATTATATTCAAGAAGAGAAACAAAAATTTTTAAAATAAGTATACATATTTGTATAAGAAATTCCATTAAATTTCTAGTATGTAATATTATTCATTTCCTGATCAATTTCCTAGGCGAAACATTTCTCACCTGCAACTTGTGCTGCGCAGCCACTCCGTCGTTGCAGGACCCGGGAGTGGCGGATGGCGCGGGAAGAGCGGCGGCCGCTGCGTCACTCGCGGAAAGACGGAGCGCGGCCGGCCGTGCCAGAAGCGCCGCCGCGTCCTCAGCCGACCGCGACTCGAGCTGCGACTTCAGCAGCTCGTTCTCGTGCGACAGCGCCAGCAGCCGTTGCTCCATCGCCTGAAAAGGCACAACTCTTTGTCACGTTCAATTAATTTGTATCGTTTTTCTTATATATTTTATTGTATTACTTCTAGACGACCTTCACAAATGCGCGAAAAAATTATGTGCAACGACGGTTCAGTTTCTCTGATTAAATTTGTTTTAATAGTAGTTACGTACACACAAATATGTATAAATATAGCTGGAGAGTTCACCATGTCAGCGATGCGTCTCTTCTCGCGCTGTCGCTGCTGCCTCGCGCCACCGGCAATGACACCGGCGTCTGACGCGCCCCCTGAGGCAGCACGAGGAGTCGCTCCGGCTCCTCCTGCACTGACTCCTGAGCCGATTCCAGATCCGCCATTCGCCCTCCGTCGCTTCTCACAGAAAGCGCCTACAGTTTCCTCATCAACGACTTCGTTGTGGACCCCGTGGTGACGGTGCTGTTGATCTTCTCTGCAAGGTTTTTCTTTATTTAATATTTAAAAAAAACTCTTGCAAGTTGATGAACTACGACGGGTAATGGGATACGACAAAAACCAACAAATGATAGTTGATTAATTTACCAATATAGTTTTATGCAGTTCAACCGATTCTTTAAAGCGGGATTAATTCACTGCTTTCGTTTCCTTCAATACATCCCCTCGCTTGCTTGGGCTGCCCAAATTCCTGTGTCAAAATCACGCACGCCCTGTCACTTCCTCTGAACATATTAATCTCCAACTGTCCACAAATATAGCAGAATCATGTCCATTGTCCTTGGGCATTAGTGAATGCGTGGAATAAGAAGGGGTGACCCCGATTCGGAGGGGAGGCTCCAGGCAAGATCCGGCTTCGCCACCGGTCATTCTCGCCTCATGGCTCTGTCAGAATGGAGAGCAGAGAGTGAGAGAGAGATGGAGAGACTGTCAGAAAGAGATAGAAGGAAGGAGAGAGACAGAAGGAGTGAGAGAGAGAGTAAGAGTGAGAGAGAGCGAGAAAAAGAGAGAGATACAAAGATACAACGAAGAATAAGCAAAAGGTATAGAAGAGATGAGCGAGTAGGGGATAGAATTTCTAATATAATACATGTAAATACATTTTAGAAGACACTGCATGAATCCCTTTAAAAAAGGTCAAAACCGATAAAAAGAGCAGATCGTTTTGTTTGCTCCGTCATACATATGTACATACATACATATAGAATCTTATATTTATAATAGCTGCCCTTGTGATCAACTCCCACGATATTCAAGGCGCAAATTGCTGAAATAATATTGGAATGACCTAAAGTGCGAGGGAGAGGATCCACTCGAGGAGGACGATGAAGTGTACCCGCCGGCAACGCCGACTCTCCGCGAAGAAGGCGGCACGCTGCAGAGCACTGAGAGAGAGTGTTCCGAGGGCGGAGACGCAGACGACGAAGAATCCATGTCCATCCCTCTCTTTCTTTCTTTCTCTCTCGGCCTCGCTGCCACCCTCACCCTCCTGAAAATGATTAATTGAGGTTTTGTGGAAAAATCAACGAATTCAAACAGTTGTGGTTGCAAGGTTTAAAAAAAAGTAATAAAAAGTACAGTATGACAATTGACTGCATGTTCGCGAAGCGTTTGGTTGGGCACCCTCATGGTTTGTAATGTCAATTCTGAGATGAGTGCTATGAAATTTCATGGTGATCGCTTTCCTATTCATAAAATTAATATATTATATAGAAAGGCTTGCAGAGAAAGGCGTCAAGTATATGAAGGGAAGTCATGCTCATTTCGCGATTAAGTTTTCATCACGTTCGGATAAAATGGCTTAGAAGAAAAGAAATAAGTAACACACGAGACGACAGCATTGTGAAAATAGAAAAGTGAAAGTGCGACCGCGTAATTAGTGAAAGTGAAACGAGAGCAAAGAGGGAGAGAGTTTCTGAGCGAGAGAGAGAGAGAGTTGCAGGGAGAGAGAAAGTTAGAAACAGAAAGGAGAGGGAGAAAAGAGAGAGAGAGAGAGAGAGAGAGAGAGGAGAGAGATGCAGAGACTTTCCCTTTTCTTTACGTACCATGCAGGTCATTCGTTCATTCATTACTTTCCCTTCTCTCTCTCTCTCTCTCTCTCTCTCTTTCTCTCTCTCTCTCTCTCTCTCTCTCTTTCTCTCTCTCTCTCTCTCTCCACATCCATTTCCAACAAGAGCATTATCCTCACTCTCAGATCCTGCTTGAAAACATGATGCATTTCTCTTGCTCTCTACTGTCTACTCGTCATTACCGATATTTTCTTCTTTGACACTCTGCGCCCCTTCATTTCGTATGGCTTGCGCCTTGTTTCTGGGATCTCCTTTGGGCGCGCTCAAGCTGAGTGAAATGTAAGAAAGGGAGAGAGAGAGAGAGAGAGAGAGAGAGAGAGAGAGATTTGGTGCTTGAGACAAAGAGAGAGAGAACGAAGAGCGAGAGAGCGAGAGCGAAAGTGAGAGAAAGTTTGACCCGATTTGTGAACAGGATGCGACAGACGCGTGGAGGAGGAGAGAGGCCACAACCGATTCTTCGCCTTTATCCCGTCATATTCAACTTTCGCTCTCCCTCTAACCCCCCGGAGCTCGTTTTGGCCTACGCCTGGATCGGGCGATTACCCCCTCTCTCTCACTCTCTCTTTCTCTCTTTGTTCACTCTCTCGTTCCTTCTCTCCTTCTCTCTCGTTCTCCTCAATCTGCATTTTCTCTTCGCTCCCACTGCCCCGGAGGCGAACAGAGAAGACGCCGCATCATTATGAAGTAGCCAGCAGCTGACCAAACCGGGATGCCTGAACCGGTTCTCCTCCTACCGCTTCACAAGAGAAAGTGCATAGAATGAGAATGGAGTGAAGAGAGAGAGAGAGAGAGAGTGAGAGAGAGAAGGAAAGGAATAGAGAAAATGTCGAATCCCGGATGCGCTGAGGAGAGCAGGTTTCATTGAGGCTCAGTTTAAGGGATGAGAGGGAGAAATGCAACAGCAAAATTTACATAAATAACTAACAAGAATTATAAACATATTTATTTACGAAAAATGTTCTCTCATTAAGTTGGCAAATGGACATTTCGAATTGTCCAATCTGTGGCCAGAGTGCAGCCGGAACCTCTTGAAATGGATGATGAATATTTGGAAGCATGGCATCATTAAAGTAGACTAGGGACAGCCATGTCTTGTGATTGACAAGGCAGGCAAACTAAAACAACTAAGGTCGAGCGGCCTTGGCTTTTTTTCTTTCTGTTTCTCTCCCTATCTCTATATCTCTCACTATATCCATCGCAGTATGTCATCCTTTCATTCATACTATCGCTCTTTTCTCTCTTTCTATTCTATGCGCTCTCTCCTTTCTTCCATATTTCTCTTACAATTAGTCAGTTCATTGCTAGTTTCAAAATTCAAAATTTTTCTCTTTTGTTTGCGAATTGTTCCGCCAGTCTCTCGTAAGTTCCTTCCTATCTCCAGGTGCTCATCTTACTGTATCTTAATTTTCCTTTCTTTCTCGTTGTCAGTCGCATTCTCTGGGTGGATGGAAGAATGGCTGCGCTGCTAGAACTCTTCTGTGCATGGAACGAGTGGCAACGGCAAAAAGTGACAAACCGTCTACTCAACAAGGAGACAGTCGATGGCATTTGTTGAGACAGAAAAATTAGGTGATCGAGGAGGGAGAGATGAAGAGAAAGAGAGAGAGAGAGAGAGAGAGAAATTGTGATAGAAAAAAGAGAGCAAGAGAAGTTCAAAAAATCGATTCGAGAAAGAAAGGCACAAATTGAGAACACTACTGCCTAGATACTAACAAGGGGTAAAAGAATGGTGGCAGCAAGAGAAAGTGAAGAACTTTTCGAGATGAGTGCCACATGCACTTTGCGATAAGGAAATGAGCGAAAAAGTAGCAGAGAACAACATCTTCAAATACCGCAAAAACAACTGTCAATCTAAAGGAATCAGTCAAAATACGCAATTATCATCTCTGAAATATTCAGCAAAATAAGCAGCGGAGGGAGGAGACAAACGACAGAAAAGAAAAGTAATCAGGATGTGAGTGAAAGTGAAACGAAAAGGAAAGAAAGGAAGATGGAGAGAGACTAAAAGAAAGAGACAGAGAGTGAAACAAAGGTGAGAGAGAGAGAGAGAGTGATAGCCATTTCAGAGCCGAACGTGTCTTCTCCCAATTGCCATGCAAGGTCGGCCGACCGTGGACGGTCGACGGTTTTTTGGTTGAAAAAGGGAAGCTTTTTCGCCGTCTTCCACCAGACATTTCGGAGGAGAACTTCTGTAATTCCCGGCGGCTGCTTGAGAAATTACAAGGACTTTCGACTCAAAGAAGAGCGGCGAACCCTTTGAACCTTTCGCATTTATGGCCAACTCAGTGAGTAAAAGAAGTAGAGAGAAAGAATGAAAGATATCGGTCTGAAGAGGGACCAAAATGAAACAAGCAAATTGACAAAACAGAAGATTCAGAGACCAGAACAATGTCGTACTCATGAACATGCACAGTAAGAGTGCATCCGACTGCCGAATTGGCTGTCTGACCCACTTCACGACTGCCCGGACCGCACTCACTCACGACTGCCATCCAACCAGTCCTGTTGGGGAGCCGACCAAAAGAAGGTCAGGCACGCTTGGGGCCGCGAGCATTCTGGTTGGGAAGATAAATTTTGCATGTCGTAATCCTCGCTTTGGCAGCAGGATGGAAAGCTGGTTGTGAAATGCTGATTTCATCAATTTCCTTTTTAAAAGAACGGATGTGAAGCAAGGAAGAACGATGGGAGAGAAAGGAAGTGCAGAAAAAGCTATTTCAATCGCATAATATTGCAATGATGTCGACGAGGCATAGTATGGAGAGCATGAGAGGCAAATGATAGAGGTGGGATGAACGAGGTGAAGAGAGAAAGAACGAGAGAGAGGTAGAGAGAGAGAGGGAGGGAGAGAGAGAGAGAGGGAGGGAGAGAGAGAGAGGGAGGGAGAGAGAGAGAGAGGGAGGGAGAGAGAGAGAGAGGGAGGGAGAGAGAGAGAAATACAAACAACTCCTGAACGCCCCCGGCTGACCCGCCCTTGAACTGTCTGTCCGGCGTGTTGCTCAATAATGCCTTTCTTGCCGTCACTCTCTCACTCTCTTCATTGGCACGCTCTCTCTTTCTCTCTCTCTCTCTCGCACTGTATCCTGACGTTCATACAACTACTATCGCACTCTCGGTGTGGCCTCTCTTGAGGACACCCGTGCAGGTAAAAAGAGAAAGAAAGAGGGTGATAAAGAGTGAGAGAAAGAGAGAGAGAGATAGAGAGAGAGAGAGGGAGAGAGGGAGAGAAGGAGGGAGGAAGAGAGCTGTAGATGGCATTTGTTCTCCTTTGATATAGATGCTTGTTCATATCCGTGAATGCACTAGCTACCAAATGGCGAGCAATTTCCTCATTTAGTAGCTCTTTATATGGTACCGTCAAATGCGCATTCAAACTATCCATGCCAGATTATGGTACCAATATATCAATGGGATCTACTCATATTCCAATATATAACTATATATAATTTGTAAAAATTGGAATCAGAAGAAATGGCAGCCATTTTTAGATCTCGAGAGATGTTGAAGTCGAAAGACAGGCGAGAAAAAAGGAGAAGAACAGAACAGACAGCGAGAGAGAGAGTGAGAAGGGGAGAGAGAGAGAGAGTGGGAGAGAGGGAGGGAGAGAGGGAGAGAGAGAACAAAGGGAAAGAAGGAACACAACGAGTGTTATGACTGTTTGGAGAATAAAAAGAGAGAGACACCGTAGATAGGAGACAGTATGGAGTCTATCCTGGAAGCAGATGTGGACAGACATACTTTACAGAGGAGAGAGGTCGATTGAGGAGGAAAGAATGAAAGAAGCAGCGGGCGATGCGAAGGGAGAGAGGGAGAGGTGGAGGGTGAGGGAAAGAAGGAGAGAGAGAGAGATAGAGAGACAGAGAGAGAAAAGTTGGAAAGATAAGGCATGTTTCAGAAGAGGGTGAGAGAGCGAGTGGAGACTAAGCGGCAATCGCAGAAGACGATTATGAGTCTCATGCGCAGGAAACGACCGGAGAACAGAAAGGGCTGAGCCGCCAAGTGACCATCGCATACAACAAGGCACATTGTGGGCAGCGACCTCGTGAGAGGCCCCGGGGCTGTCCATCTCTCTCTCTC
>CALZFC010000045.1:2185000-2260000 GCA_945643635.1 Allodiplogaster sudhausi | reverse complement strand
AAGTGTTCATGTCACTAGCCATTAACAGAATGACAAAATGGTTACAGAGCAAAGCAATAATTGTGAGAGAACAGGATATTGAGGAAAATAGTGTGTGAGAGGCTGAACAGGAAGGAGAAGAAGAGAGAGAGTACGAAAGAGAGAGAGAAAGCGAGAGAGAGAGCCAGAGGCAGGTGATGTGATCGGATTGGGTCATGGCCTCGATGCCCCCTATCTGCCGCGTACGAGCAGCTGCCGCCTGTTGATGGGTGATGATCCACTCTATGGGCCAGAGGGAGAGGGAGAGAGATAGAGAGAAAGAGAGGGATATATAGAGGGAGATGAAGAGAGAGAAAGAGAGAGAAAGAGAGGGAGAGAGAGATAGGTTATTTGGGGCCATCTGAGGACAGCACGCAGCCGGTGGGTATGCCACAAACAAACTAGGAAAGAAAGAGAAGACGAGGAGGTCAAGGAAATGTACAAGAAATTGTCAACGATAAAAAAGCTAAAGAGTACATTTAACTGGGAAGAAGAGAATTTTTTTTCAAAGCATCCATTAAAATCTACTCCTCTAAAGCAAAATAGAAAACTTTGAGCCTGTTGAACAGTTTATTAGCATATACAACATAAAAAAATAAACCGAACTGAAGCAAATGTAAAAGAGTACCTGTCAGAAGCGCCAAGCGAAAAATCAGCCTTTGCAAAGGCGAAGGCTGAGAGCGTCTTATAACAAAGTTTTGAAAAAGTAGAACATGCTTAAAACCATTTCATTTCAACCTGCATCATGCAAATGAGTCTGAATGTTATGCAAAAAAAAATTAAAGTAGGAGTAAGCTAGGAAAGCACCGAAGTGAGAAATAACTATTTTGTGCCTGTTCCTTTGCAAGGAAAATCGAATGTGACACGGAAATTGCGTCAAAACATACGGTAGGTCTAATTAAATATGTACATGCTTAAATATAAGAAATCGAAAGCCTTCGTGATCCGAACAGGATCAAAGAGAGAGAGAGAGAGAGAGAGAGAGAGAGAGGGAGAGAGAGAGAGGGAGAGAGATAGTCCTAGATACGCTGCACTTGCTGGTGGACGCCGGCGATTACATTGGAAGACTTGTTTCGGAATGAGCGATGGAACATCATCGTGGACTTCCGCTGGGGCGCCGGCGCCGCGCCAGTCGCGCCCGCCGCCGACATCATCAGACCGCCCACGAAGTTCGCGCGGCAGCGACGCGTCTCGCGGTACGTCGACAGCGACCATTTAGGCTTCTTCAATTGGAGAAACACTTTCTGAGACACAAACATCAATAGATTGAAGCTATAGATTTATTATTACCTCTTTCAGGGTCTACTTACCTGACTCTCTCTCTCTATCTCTAACTCTCTTTAAACCTTTCACTCACTCTTCCTTTCTCCTCCCTCTATATTTCTCTCTCTCTCACTCTCTCCCTCTGATTCTCTCACTAGCTGACCCTGCCCGTGTTGAGCCTGGTAGTAATCCAATCGGCGCACTTGAGAGCAACAACGACAGCGCCGAGCAGTCCCCCCGTAGCGTATACAACCCACCGTGGAATTGCCGTGGTCGCCCGCCTCTCGCTGGCCATCTGCGTCGAAATGGATATTTTAGCAATTTATTAATGAACTTACAATATTTAAAAAAAAAGCTCTACTCTTATTTGCCATCTATGTATGTATTTGCAAGAGCTTAGCCTGAAAAGAGCAAAATTACATGAAAAGTGCATTCATATCTGAGAGTATGTAATAGTGTCCACAAACGCGCTGCTGACCCGAATGGGGCGCGCGACCTGCGTGCGGCGCGCGGCGTGCTCGAGCGCGTCGAGCAGCGGCGGAAGCAGGGAGGGAGAGGCGCGCGAGAGCGCCGCCGGAGGAACGGCCACGGGCACGGAGAGGCGGCCGAGATGTAGGAGGCGGCCACTCAAATCAATGCTTACTTCATGCTTCAAGAATGCTTGAAATGCGGATAAAATTAAATTGCTTCATTATTATAGATTTTTTTTCTTTGAAATCAGTTCAAAATTTAAATTAAAAAAGAGATGTCTATGGGGCTGAAAAGTCTCCTGACGTGTAGAAGGGCAGCAGAAGCGGCAGGACGCGGCGCGGCGGCGTCCAGGCTCGCACAAGCAGCAGGAGGAGGTCGGCCGGCGCCGCCTCGCGCCAGCGATCCGAGAGGACCCGCGCGAAGGCCAGCGACGCCGCGGCCAGAGAGGCCGGACGCGCCGCGCCATCGGGCGAAGCCGCGTCTTCCTCATCGTTGCCATCGCATTCGGAGAGGCTGAGAAAGACAGTGAACTATATTTATATTTATGGCTGTTTAGGTCACATTGCATTCGCCAGTCATAAGAATACAACAAATACCCTCGTAGAGCGGCGACGTCAACGGCAACGATGGCCACGCGGTAGCGGGCGTCGAAAGCGCCGCACGCGACTTCCGCTTGCGAGGCGGAACCTTTATTCATTGCAGAATGATGTTGTATGTATGTACATATATTTACATATGAATCAATGTGTTATTTAAGCAGAATAATAAAATCAAATAAAGTCAATACCGTATTCGTTAAGGTAGTCGTCGAAAGGTCGTATGAGGGGACGCCAGACGGGCGACTCGGTGGCGGCGGCGGAAGAGCAGATGGCGCCGGTGAGGTTGAGGGCGCGGAGGCGACCGGCCAGCAGCTCCACTTCGGTGCGCGAGAGAAGAGCAGACGGGTCACACACAAAGGGCGTCTGTTCGTGGTTTGAAATGCTTGGGTTTTCTAACCATAAGCAAACATATTTATAGTTAAAAATTTTTACTCTTCATATTAATTTTTCCCTTCTTTGCTAGTCTTTCCGAAATTAGAAATTTATAGGCTGAATAGGAAAGTAGACGCTGTAATTCAAGAGAATTGAATAAAAAGTGCAAGGCTGGGAAAATAAATAGTAAAAACAGCTGGATACGGAAGAACTAAGTGGTCATGCCCTTGCATGAGCCTTGACGTGAAAGCAAAGTGAATTCGGAGAGTAAAAAGTGCGCAGCTAAATAGAGGAAGTTCTTCGCAACACACTGCTCCGACAAAGGAAACCATGGTGGCCATGCGTTAATTATTGAAGAATTAATTGAATTGCTTGTGACTTTCTCCTCTTCACTTCCGACCTTGTGGTAGCTGCTCTGGCAGAAGATGTCGTACTCTTCGGAGGGCGGAAGTGGATAGGCACAAGGGGGCCGCGGCCGTTCTCCAGTCGGCCGCAGCAGAGCGGGCGGGCGGAGGAGGGCGGACGGACCAGAAGCTGCAGCAGCTGAAGTGGCCACGAACAGGGACAGCAGCAGTTGCTCAGCGGTGCACCTTCAATTCTTCATGCTTTTTTTCTTCGCAGAGCCAGAAACTCGGATGTTGATGTTTGTCGTTTACCATATGCAAATGCCTTGCCCCAACCTGGCTGCCCAGCCGCCTTCCCCACTTCCTCCCCTCCTCTTCCCCGACTGCCCGAGCCGTCGCCGCAGTCCATTGCGCATCCGCAACGAGCAGCCCGCGCATGCAAGGACGGAGGAGACTGGGAAAGGGAAAGGCAAGAATTGAAGGGAGGAAAAGGCATCTTAGATGGCCCCGAGAATAAGGAGCAAGCAATGTTCCGCACGGGCAATGACGCAAGCAGAGAGAGAAATAGAGAGAGAGAGAGAGACAGAGAGAGAGAGAGAGAGAAAGGAAGAGAGATAGAGAGAAAGAGGAAAAACAGAACTGAAAATAGAAGGTCGGAAAGATAATGAGGTTGCCAACGATAGAAAAATAAACTGCATTAGATTGCACATCTCAGAATCTGAGAGAGTCCAATTAGCCGATTTCCACGGGAACGGCGAATAAAAAAAAGTGAAGTGGTCTTGTTAGAAAGCAGCGAATCTGTGCCATATCAAGCACAGGTTACAAAGCTACATATTTATTATATCTATAAATGAGTATTTAAAGGAGGCGAAAACTCAAAATTTTCGCTATTAGGATGATTCTGTGAATGTGTCCGGATTGAGCTTGCGAATGCATTAGCAAAAAGACACTTTTCTAAACTAAAAGTTAAAGTAGTATTTTCCATCTGAAATGTGTTGCCTGAACCTAAGGGAATAATTAGTGTGTTGCACAGAACTTTAAATTTAACAGTTGTCGCCACTAAATTTCGGTCTAAAACGCTTGTCGGAGAAGAGTTGACCAGTTAGGGGTGAAATATGGTTCCATAGGCCGTGAAATATATGCCGACACATGCACAATTCACTACCAGACGCAAACCGCCAAATTAAAATTGTCCTGGAAAATGCTTGCTTTACGAGAGCAAGGATCTTGGCAAATTGCCATTGCTCATAAAAGATCAGGCATTTCGTGTTAGGAGTTAACGACTTTCAAGCTCCTTTAATAGAACAATTTCTCAAGTCCCATTGAATGAAACTTTTATGTTCTTTGTTAAGATAAAAATAATATTTTTAAGCCAAACCAAGAATTGTGGGAAGGCAACAACTGCGCAAAGGAATTGGCCAGGTAGCAGAGGAAAGGAAAGAGAAATTGAGAACGAGACAGAGAGAGAGAGAGAGAGAGAGAGAGAGAGAGAGGAGAGAACAAGAGAAGGGGTGAGGGAGAAAAGAAAGGAAGGTAGAGGAGAGGACAGAGAATAGGTTAGTTAAACATATAAGTGCTCGAGTCATTTGTGGTGTTTCTATTTTTTCCTGGAGTGATGCGATAAGATTCCCAGCGAAGGTGCAAGTTTATATCCGTGGGAATGTCTTTATACAATGAGCGCCAAGATGTATGTGTGTATCTCAATGTAAATATATGCTCAGTTCGACACCTAATAAGTCCGTCTCAAGCTTGGCAATTTAAAAGTTTTGCCTTCCATCAATTAAAATTTGTTTTAAGTGAGAGAGAAATTAAATTAAAAAGGAGAAGTAAGCGACGAACAACTACGGTCCAAATGTTCCGAATGTTGCATGCTCTCCTCACGAATGAATGATCACTGATGCTAAGAAGTACGCTTTAGTGTTTCTTAGAAAACAATGGAAGGGAATAAATATTAAAGTAGTTCTTCTCGAACATTCTTAGTCCATAACAGCGCTTCTGCCCTTTCTTACGTATGACTTCTTGCATATTCTCTCTCTCTCTCTCTATCTCTCTTTCTCACTCACTCTCTTTCTCTCTCTCCCCTTCTCTCGCTTTCTTTCAGTTATCGTTTCTCTCTTTCTCGGTAGACCCATTCATTCACAGACTCCCTCTCTATAACTCTCGTAACTCTCGTTTGTCTTGCTCTCGGTGAAGTCTCTTTTTTTCCAAGCAGACTGATCCATTCTGCATGAAAAGAGCCAAACATGAGAGAGGAGAGCTTCCTAAAATGCAACGTCTTCTGCCATTTTCGGATGCAAACAAAGAAGATGAAAAATGAAAGAGGAACACACAAATGAGGGACACTTTCGATTTTCTTCTCAAACTTTCACTCGTTAGAGCGAAAAGTTCGACTTGCATCGATGAACAAAGAAGAAGAAACTATAAAAAAAAGGGAAAAAATGAACCATGGTTCCTTGGTATCTCTCCATTTGACTTCTTTCAGAACTTGCACTCTTCTCCAAACTTCCTTCGTGGAGCCAACGAAGACTAAAAAGCATCCTAAAATATTAAAGAAGAAGAAAAAGATCTTACATGGTTACAGTAACTAGCCAGACTGCGAGAGACTGACAGCCGAGAGAGAGAGAGAGAGAGAGAGAAATAGAGAGAGAGAGAGAGCGCGAGAGAGAGAGAGAGAGAGCGAGAGAGCATGCACTTGAAAGGATTCTGTTGTCTGCCGAAAGTACGAAGGAAAAAAAATTGCAAAATAGATCAGAAATGATTGGTGCCCTTAGAATAGCGGGGCGGAGAAAGGGATTCTAAGGATTTGGCACGAGACTTAATCGCCAGTTTCAACATGGTTGACCACTCGAACGCTTTGGTAAATCGAGGTGAAGGAGAAGGTGAAAAGAGGAAGGGTGACTAACCAGGGTACGAATCTAGCAGAGGGAGAGAGAGAGAGAGCGAGAGAGAGGGAGAGAGAGAGAGAGAACGAGAGAGAAAGCAGTGAGTGCGAGTGCGAGAAAGAGAGAGAAAGAGAGAGACGGAGAGAAAGACAGAAAGAGAGAGAGAGAGTGAGGGAGAGAAAGAGAGAGAGAGAGATAGGAGTAGCCCGCCAGTACACCCTGAGGGTGTTCGTCTGTCCTTCCAGCTGGTAGCAGCCGTCGCCCCTCCTCCCTCTGCATGGCCTCGTTCTCTCGAATTCCTAATTTGCACCATTCTCTTGCCACCCCGGGGCCTTATTCTTCTTATGTTTTGGAATGACACCAGGGCAGCAGAGGGGAAGGAGATGAAGAAGGAGAAGGATAAGGGCGACGTGGCTCTTCCGAGAAGACATTATACAGACGATCATAAACGAGGGAAAAGAGAGACAGAGAGAGAGAGAGAGAACGAGAGAAAGACGGAGAGATAGGAATACTTAGAGTGAGAGAAGCAGAGGGGCAGCACAATGACACATCTCGGCCGGTTGTCCCTGAGGGCATCTCTGCATGTGCGTGCGGCGTGAAGACCAGAGGGCGAAAGCCATCCAGAATTCTGTGTCTCTCTTTCTCTAACACGCTTGCATCTCTCTCTCTCTTTTTCTCACTCTCTCACACTTCTCTGTCTCTCGTTCTCTCTCACCCTTCTATGGCCACTCTCCTTTTCTTTTTTAACCCCTGTTCATTGTCTTTTACACCGCTTCTTCCTCCTTTCCATATCACTTCCGCGTCTTCTCATACAAGATTTCTCAAGGGCTTGCAAAGATTTATCGTTTTTGTTGTAAATTTTCTGCAAAAGCAGCAGAAATATGTACGAATGATCCATGAGGGGAAACTAAAATCGGCTGCAGTCAGTTCGCGATGAAAAGTGCAAGGAACGATCGAAAGCGCATGCTGTCCTCGTTTACGTGCATACTTACACGAATAAAAACAAATTGCATGCTCTCTTTCTCTCACTCCCTCTCACTCTCTCTTTCTATCTCACTTAAGAAAGAAAGAAAATCTTTCTACAGCTTCCGGACACTTAGGAGTAGCCGTGGGGTGCATGCCTGAAATCTGAATGTGCGCAGTAAGATATGCATGTATGAAAGTTGGGGAGGGTAAAAAACACGGAGCCATCGAGATGGAGAAGGAGAGATAGGAGGCGAGAGAGAGAGAGAAAGAGATAGAGAGGGAGAGAGAGAGAGAGAGAGAGAAAGAGAGAGCGAACGAGAGCCAGAAGGGATGAAAGAAAAGATAACAAGAACAGCCAGCGCGAGAGACCGAAGTAGATAAAGAAAGCGAGCCAAACAGGAACTAACTTCGCAACGAACCTCACCAAGTTCTCAGAATAAGACTGGAGCGAATATTTCTCCGTTATCGCAGTCAAGCCTTAGACTAATACAGCAAAAATGTCTACCGCTGTTCTTATACATCCATAACTCTATACATACAAATGTCGGTTATCTCTCTCGTCCCTTATTTCTCTCTTTCCTTTCTCTCTCTATCTCTTTCCCTCTCATTCCTCTCTCTCTCTCCATCACAAACCACTTCCATAGTCCCCTCCCCTTTCCCTTTTGAATGCACCATTGTGTTCCTCTAATCGCAACACTCACCTTTGCACTGTGGCAGAACAACAAAAAGGCAGACCTAGCTATGTCTCTTCCGTTGGGCCGCAGTTGTTTAGGAATATCCGACCGAGCGGAAAACGTGAAAAGGCGGCAGGAGAAGGCGCTGCAACCTTGGAATCTTCCGTTTTCGTCTTTTCCTTTTTTGTTCTCCCTCTTTTTATCTTCTTTCTCCGTCAATCTTTTGCTCCTCTCTTCTTTCTCTCTTCTTCTCTGTTTCTCCCACGTCTAGAACGAACACTTTTTGTCTCTGTCACAGGAAAGAGGAACCAAAAGAAGAAGCGGCAGGGCAGTGGTGGCGAATCTCTTGATGCCGTGGCCTGCCATCACCGAGTCGACGACAACAGAGTGAGAGAGAGAGGGAAATAGAGAGAGAGAGAGAAAGAGAGAGAAAGAGAGAGAGAGAGAGAGAGAGAAGAAGAAGGTGAGAAGCAGGATGACGCGGCCCTCTCCCTTTGTCGACTCATCACTCCCATCGTGGAAGTGGCGTCCACCACCAGAAATGTGATGCGTGGGTGGGCAGAGCAGGAAGAGAGGCCGACAATGAAGAGAAGGCCGCTTCTAGACCGGCTCTATTATAGAAAATTGTCCATGCCGCATTTGGCGTTCACGTTTGTCCCAGACCATGAATTTCTAATGCGCATAGATGAGATGAAAATAGAGGTATATATGTATGAACAAAAAATTTAGATATTCACCATGTGAAACTAATTGAGCTCATTAAAAATATTAAAAAAAAAAAATAGAAAGCGAAATGTACACTTCATACAAGAATACGAGAAAAGTGCTCTAATAGAATTGGCTGTGGCGAATGCATTTACTACTTCCTACTCATGTGCATGGGTAAGATGTTATCCAAGGTCTTCTTTCAATAACGTAAATGGAGGAAAAACAGAGAGAGAGAGAAGGAAGAGAGAGAGCAAGAGCGAGAGAGTGAGAGAGAGAGAGGGAGCAAAGAGTCTAAATGAACGATCCCTAAGATGAGAAGGAAGAAATAGAAAGCGGCATCTGCTGCTTGCTGCCGGTAGATGGTTATTGACTGCCTTGTTATTGGTCAAGTCGACCTCGGGAGATGGAGAAGAGAAGACGAGATGTGTGGGAGGAGCAAACGAGAACTCGAGAGAGAAGCCGTGGCAGAGAGAGAAGACATTCACATGGAAGGATCTCTATGAACAGATCGCTTTCCTGAAAAACAGGACACAATCACGTGAGCTAAATGGAAAAGGAGTCAAAGTGTTCATTTCATTATTTGAGAGAAAACAAATTAAAGAAAGGATAGTTTCGGTCTAGAGTTGCAGCTAGAGTTCATAAGAGAGGAAGATGAAGAGGAAGAGCAATACAGAAACTGAGGATGAAAGGCGAGGTTGGCAAGACCATATGCTGGAGATGAGTACATCAGACTGAACTGGAGCGTATTCATGATGAACTGATAGCGATAAGACAATGGCGCATGCAGAGATTCGGAGCATCATTATATTGAAACAAAGGAAGAAGGTAGGGAAGGAAACTAGGCACCAGTATGTTGGGGACTAGAGAGAAAGAGGGCGCGCGAGAGAAAGAGAGCGCGCGAGAGAGATTGAGAGACAGAAAGACAAAGAGACAGAGAGAGCGAGAGAGAGAGAGAGACAGAGAGAGACAGAGAGAGAGAGAAATGGAGCGAGAGTTGACAAAAGAGAAAGCTAGAGAGAGCGGCAGGAATTGGTCCGAGACGAAACGAGCGAAAAGGGCAGCCCTGGTGAGTGAAAGAGAGGAGTGGTCGATCCTCCTCGCCGAAACAAAAGGACAAAACGGAGCGCACGACGGGACATCAATCTGATTTGCTCTGTCTCCTCTTGTTCCAGGCACTGGGATATGGCAGAGGAGAGAGAAAAGGAGGTGGAGAAAAAACATGTTGGTATACAACGAGCGAGCAAAAAAAAACTGATGTGTAACTAATCCTGCCATATCTTCGTGACCTTTCTCGGACAAACGGTAATGACCGTTTCAGAAAAAAAGGACATGCGTACTGAAAAGATCTACTTTCTATATTGATATATGTATTTTATAAACAGGGATCTAGGACAAGTCTGATTGTGAGATATGTCCTAAACGTCTAGTGGACAAAAAAGAAAGTGACCTTTTATGGTCATGGACTAACTGTTGTGAGCGCATGTATCCCAAGTGTGGGCGCAAGCGACAGAGTTTATGATGGCAGATGGCACCTTTTAACAGTTACAGAACAGAGTGAGTTGGTTTAAGTGAAGCGAGGCATTGCAAATCACTATCCAGTCCTCTTTTATTATGTAAATAAAATAAGCTAGTTGTAAGAATGGTCGACATTACTTTTTGTACATGGCATTCTCGTACAAAGGCAACATGAATGCGATGAAAAAAATTTACAACCAATTCCCACTGTTTTTGGGCTATCTTAACATCAACATATGTATAAATTAATTCTTTAAATGAGAACTGCCACAAACTCGATTGAGCGGCAATAGAAAACAGAAAGCCTGTTTGTAGTTAATTCATTTTACATAGCAAATTCAATTTCCTGAATATATTTGCCTGCTCCTTGCCAAGAGCGTGGAAGCACCAGATTGTAGGCAAAAGAAGGCGATGGGATCATGATGCATACATACGTGGACAGAGGCAAAGCCAGAGAAATGACTAAGAAAACTGACGTTTTTTGAGACGAATAGAAAACCATAAAATTTTTTTTATCTGCTTGTGCGCTTATCTAGCAGCTAAATAAAGAATAATTAATACATTTGTACTCTTGTATTTGATCATTCGAATGCGGCGAGAACGACGTTCGTCCCCAGAGAAATTGAAAATTGAGCTACTTTGACGTCCGGGCAGAGCCTTGCAGACATGCGCTTCCAGGAACGTTCATGAGTTTATCAGCCGCAGTCATTTCTTGCTAACCGTCACTCTCTCTCTCTCTCTCTCTCTCCTTCTCTCTCTCCATCTCTCCCTCTCTCATTTTTTTGGTATTCTTTCTGCCTTTCCGCTCTATTTTATCTCCTGCAACAAGTCAAAAGGTATCAATGCAATTCTACGAAGGCAACAAACGAGGAGATTACGCTTCTGTTGATTGTGGTGAAAGAGCGATGAGATCAGAGCCGAACATCTGGGAGCTGAATTCTGTTTCGAAAAGCGAATCACTTCGTCGCTTGAATGGATAGAACCCGAGGGAGAACACAGAGAGAAGGAAAGAGAGTGAGATAAAGGGGAAGAGAAAAAGAGAGATTGAAAGAAAGGGAGAGAGAGAGAGCAAAAGAGTTTCCACTCCCAGAGGGCTCGCTATTGTCTGTCCCTCTCTTCAACTTCCTCTCTCTCTCCCTCGCTCTTTCTCTTTCCCTCTCTCCCACACTCTATCAGTAGTCTCTGCTAAGGAGTCAGAGGAAGCCACTGGCTGACATTGTTAGAGGAGTAGCCTTCTGATTCTTGTTGATGATGCGATTGCTGATGCTCGCTTCTCCGTGTCCTGCAATCGTTTTTCACTCCAGACAGCCATGGACTTCCGTTTCTCTCTCCCTCTCTTTCTCTCTCTCTGTCTCTCTCTCTCTTTCTCTCTCTCTCTGTCACTCTCTCTCTCTCTCTCTCTCTCTCTCTCTCTCTGTCTGCCCCTCTCGGCTCCCATTTTCTCGTCCTCCACGATTCCTGTGCTTTCCCCAACTTCCACCCCTCAATTGTTCGTGTTTCCCACCAGAGCAATTGACACTAACAAGCCATTCTTGTTATTCTTCTCCAGACTTCGCTTGCCATCCCAATCAAGAAGCGAAGGAAAGGGCATCACTCTCGCGGAGAACTACGATACCGCATTTGAAATGGGATGGAACAACTCGTAGGATTTAGTTGGATTCGAATACTCAAGAACCCAGAAGTATGTATGTAAGTAGATATGAAAACACTGGTTGCTGTTGTTGCCCTGAATGTATGTATGTATGTACTACTACACTACTACTATAGCTTCTGGATGCAAAATGTTTGAAATAAATATTTGATTAAAGAATGCTTGGTGCAGAAACCGAGAGGCACATATTATATGTATGTCGATGTGACAGTTGATCTTATGCAGAAATGGGCCTAAAACGTGCTAAGACTGGACAACTCTCCTTAAAGGTGATCGTGGAATGGGGCCATCTTTTAGCGAATGGCGAGATCGGAAAGCCAAGGCCAGATTGGGAGAGCCGCGCAAAATATGGAAACATTCAAAGATATTAAGCTGACCAAGAAAGATCTTTTAGCGATGAAGCATGTGGGAGAGAGAGAGTTTGTTTATTGGAGAGTGCCAGAGAGGCCGACTGAAATATTTCTTTTTTGGCGGCAACGATTGATGATATGCGAGGCAGTTTCGGCTTCCTCCGGGGTGGGACTTGATGGCTGAGAGGGAAAGAGTGCGAGAGAGAGCGTGCGTTCGACAGAGACGCAGAGATTGCAGCTACACTGTTTTATGACTGACGCGCTGAACAGGAAAGCGAAAGGTGGCCAGGATGGAGAAAGCGAAAGTTCCTCTTACCTGCTCCCCTCTTGATCACCTTTCGATCTCGATGTCTGCGTCTCTCTGTCTGACGTACACTCTCGTCTTCTCTCTTTCTCTCGCTCTCTCCATCGGCTAACCTGTGGATCCAGTTAATCGTCAAGCGCCTTGCACATTGCACTTTCACCGTCAGCATCCTCCTCCTTTTCCCTTTTATGCCTCTCGGCTAATATTCTGAGCTGCCTAACATTTATCACTTTGCTTCCTGCATCATTTTTGGGTCGATTTTCGCCGTATTTTCTGTAGATAGATGACTCCTGATAATATACTACGTGATAAATCTCAAAACGTCTTGTTTGAAATTAATTAATAGCCTAAATGTATTTCTTCCTTTTGAAGATGCTTCCACGGCGACTGGCACTCGTCTCCTTCATTTGTACCCTGGCGCTCTTACGACAGAGCGATGCCCACGGTGGATCCTGCCGCGAAGGCGCAATTCCTTTCCGTTTCGAGGTTTTCCATCCTCCTTTCTTCATTTAGCGTTTAAATATTCTGTTTTGTATTATTACTTAAATTTAAAATATTATAAGTAAAAGAGGGTGAAAAGTTGTAACTTTCGCTGTGTTCAGGTATCGCCAGAAGGAGTGCCGACCTTGGGATGTGCGACTCCTCGCTGCTTCGGCACTGGCATTCCAGCGGTCTTTCGTTCTTTTCCTTTTTAGATGAGATACATGCTTATTTCTGAAGGTGTTTCCTCTTGATCCCTTGGTGTTCAGACGTCCAGCTACGACTCCGACGCCGTCTTCTTCCGCGAAGGGGACGAGGGAAGACCGCGGCCACGCTGGAGGGACGCGCAGGCCGAGAGGGCAAGGTGCCCGAGAGAAATCGACTCCGACACCTGCGCAGCCACCCTCACTTGGGTCGGCGGCTTCGAACAGGACGAGGACGGGTTAGAGAGGGACAGGCAGAGACGCAGAGAAGGACAGACGGAAAGACCTATTAATTTTTTTCATTACATCGCTAGAATTGACGAGAAGTACGCAATATGCTCTTTGATTTCACTTATGGCATCTTATGGCATATCCCTCTAAATTTAGCGTGCGCCTCCAGTGCTGCCGCTACGATGGCCTCAAGTTTTCTGCCGAAGTCGGTCGCCCCATCGTTCATGCAGGAGAGGTCTACAGTGGAGGTTCCTTTTATCGAGATCAATTTTTCTACTTTCTGCAATATTTAGAGACAAATCCAGAACCTTAACAAAGATTGACATTTTTATGCCCACCATTTTGTGTTTTGTATGTTTTCGGATGCTCGTTAAGAAAGCCCCCTGAACAATAGCTTGCTACTAGAATAAACAATGGCTGTCTTTCTAGAAGTAAATTGTAAATTGTCTTCCAAACCAGGAGAAGTGATTCGCGACGGCCGCCAGACTGGCTTCGATCTCATCTCGAACTTGCGAAGGATCGACTCGGAGGATGACTCGTGAGATCTCATTAACGGATATGCTTATTTATAGATTAGGCAGCCAAAATTGTCCATTCATGCCAGCATTAAAAAATCTGATTCTCTCTTAGGGTGGCATACGAGCTGACGGTCGCACGCATGAACTGCCTCCCCGATCCACCCGAGGACATCATCGACCGTTCGTTTACTTTTATGTATATACGAGAAAAAATATTAACACTATTAGAGATTCAGCTTTGCCCAATAGCACGCTTTCAAATTATACGCATTGAATATAAAAATGATTTTTTTGTGAAGAAGGAAAAGAGAGATAATCTCTAGAGATAGGGAGAGATATATTGGTAGCGCAAAAAGTGATATAAGCGCCATATTCTAGCAAAAACCTGCTTCTTCCAAGCTGAGTTGAGAGATCAAAAAAATCCGGTTGGAGTGAGCTATTTTTGGATGTCAGCAGGATCAAGCATAGCTATGGAGATGATCAAACATCTCATATCACCTCGTCTTGTAGATGTAGGGCTCATGTTATCAGTTTCTTTAGTCCTGAACTCTCACAATGCCTTGCTTTTTTCCGCAACTTTCATTCACCGTTTGTCTGCTTATCTTATCATCCTATTCTTCTCGTCTCTCTCTCTCTCTACTTCTTTTAGTCGAGTTCAACGTCCAAGAAGACATCTCACGCATATTGGACAAGGTCTCCAATATGCAGGCGAGTCCAATTTGAATTTCTACAAAGAGTACAACGCAAATTTGACACTCGATTTAAGAAACAAATCATTCTCAGTCTTAAATGCTAACAATAAGCAACTTATTTTTTTAAATAATAAAAGACCGGCAGGAAATATGCTGAAGATGAAATGCTTGTAGCCGGACTCGCGCGTCGATGAGTCAGCGCTGCGGTCGAATTCGGTGGCTGAGCAGCTGTCAGGTGCCTTCCCGCGCGGTCGGGGTTCAGCCGAGCTTCAGCCGAGCTTCCTTCCTTTCTTTCTCTTCTCCCGCCCTAAGCCGAATGGCCAACACTCACTCTTTCAAATTATGGGCCTTTGCTTACCCAATTTTTTTTTCAGAATTTAACGTAATCCTTTCAAAATTCCCTTAAGATGGCCGCGGCGCTTTCGATGACGCGCCCGGTCTACCAGAGGCCATTGTGCAGAACTACGAGGCAAACGCCGCAGAGATCAGCGGCATTCGCGTTCCTCTGCAGACGGCGGCTCCCGCTCCCGCCGCAGCGCCCGCACCAGCCGGGCCGGCTTACCCGGTGTCGGGGCCAGCAGACGGCGGATATCCGGCCGGCTTCCAGCCGGCTTACCCGGCACCTGCCGCGGGCTATCCGACCGGCTATCAGCCCGCCGCCGGGCCGGCGTACGCCCAGTCTCCCTCCGGGCCCTCATATTACCAGGTTTCTATATTAGTACATAACTTTATTCATTCATGAAGAAGTTATTATCGGAGCACGACCTCTTCCATCATTTGCCAAACTGTGTATTTTTCCAAGTCAATATTTACATCATAGTATCAACATTATCTTATTAGATCTAAATGATATAAATACATATCTGACAATAAACGAAAAAAAATGAGCGTAATAGCAGGTGGGCGAGGCGTACGCTCCCGTGTACCAGGACGGCTACTACTACCCGGTGACCACGAGCTCGGGAGGCGCCTGGTATCTCCAGTGCTTTGGCGCCGACGCCCGCGTCCAGACGCCCGCGGGCAACAAGCGAATGGATCAACTCGAGGTCTGCCCTCTTCTTTTCATTCCTTTCAACGACTACTTCCTCCCCCCCCCCCCCTGAAATGTGATAAGTAAATGATGCGTGACTAAATTAAGGTCGGCGACCGCGTCCTCACCGTCCAAGATGGCACGGTAGGCTGCCTTTTGTGTACTACTTTTCTAATTCTAGCGATTTTTGAAGTCCAAAATCATATTTGTAATTAAATAAGAAAACTACAGACAGTTTACACGCGAGTTGAAAGCTGGATGCATCGTCTGCCGCAGGAGGACGGCTACTTTGTTCAGGTTTGCACAAGCAATCAATTTATGGTTAGATCGGGAAGATTATTTAAAGTTCACAGAAATGCAATATGCACATTAGAACAGTATTTTTTGAATTTAAAACTGAAAAATTTGTAAACATTAATTAGATTTTTTTTATGTTGCGATGCAGCAAAAAAAGACTAACTTCATACTACGCACATTCTGTTCAGGTGAACACCTCAGCTGGGCATCGCCTTGAGCTCACTCCTCAACACTTCATCTACCGGGTATATTGTGAATCTTCATTGATCTACAGGGCAAACGAGTGTAGCTTCAGTATATATAGCAATAAAAAAATGAATTGAAGAAGATTGCTAAGGTGCTATGCAATGAGTCGGCAGCCTTCAAGTCAGAGATGGTCTACGCTGAACAGCTCGCGCTTGGCGACTGCATTTACGTCGTGGACGATGAACACGGTAAAGGAAAATAGCACCTTTCTGTAAACACGCCTTCATCCTTCTCTTTAACCACGCCTTTTCTTACCGTAGGCAGAGAGAGAGAGAGACAGAGAGAGAGAGAGAGAGAGAGAGAGAGAGAGAGAATCTGAGAGAGACAGAGCGAGAAAAAAAGATGCAAATTGCACAGCCGTCCGCCGCGCCGTCGTCTCTTCGCTCGGCTCGGTACGTCGCCGCGGAATCTACGCGCCAATGACTCGCGCCGGCGATCTCGTGGTTGATGGCGTCTACGCGTCCTGCCATGCCGCTGTCAAGGTATCATCGTCACTTTATTTTCAAATTGCAGAAAAAATTACTTGTACGTTTGCTTCAATCTCTAAAACACATTATTAAAACTCTGTGATAGCCTTAGCGAATCGAACTCGAACCTACAGCGTCACAGCTCAGGCTTACTACCACTAGGCCAACACACACCCCTCTTTTCCAGACCAGCACCGCAACGCACACCCTGATGACCCTGGCGGACGGGGCAGAGCGGCTGCTTGGACGTTTACTGCCCTCTTCTCTGCTCTCGCTCCTCGCTGACTTCTCCTCCTCCTCTGGCAATCTTCCACTTGGCTCCGAGTTCCTCTTCCACATCGTGGACAACATCATCCCCGTCCATCCTCTCTTGGAGTAGTCTTTCCAAGAGAGTTCCTCAAATCCCCTCGCCCGTGTCCTTGTCTGTATGAAACTGCGCTTATCTAATCTCTCTACTCCCCTGCTCCCTTATTATTTAAAAGCATAATAAGATACATATTCCTTAATAATATTGATTTTTTTCTTTTTATACTTATTAGAACCTTTTTTGCTTGTTCATTGAAGTGCAATAGCGTACGCAACGCGAACAACTTGTTAAGTGCCATAGGCACTTTCAAACATGATCTCATAATAATGTTTTCTGATAAATTGGTCAATGCGATAAACAAGTTAAAAGTAAAAAAATTACTTTTCTCGGAATAACCATACTTCATTTTATTAATATTTCGTTTTCTTTTGTTGGGTAAAGCATGTGTTTCTTTGTGTCTCATGCGAATTCGGGCATATTTTTGTGGTCTGCACTTTGTAAATTGTTTGAGAATGTTTTAAATAATAAATTTTAAGATTTTTGGAACGAAACAGGATTATCACCCTCAGCAAGCTGACTGGGAGCTATTGTGAGAATTTTTATTGAGAAAATATTTCAAGTTTTCGTTCGCCGATTCGATGTCCAAGTTTCTCTTTCACTCTTTTCATTTTCTTTCATATCGCTCTTCCTTTAGCTCTCTCTCTTTGTCTCTCTCTCTCTCTCTCTCTCTCTCTCTCTCTCTCGCTCGCTGTCTCTCTCTAGCTTTCTGGTCTCTTCTGCTATCGCTTCTCTGTGTCTCTCATCCGCACAGTGTCATTTTGCAACTCTCGCTTCATGCTCTTGTGTAGAGAAGCGACGTGACCTGGATAGAGAATTCAAGTGAAATGACACTTCGGCGCCGCTTACTCTCGCTATCATCTTCATTCTTATTCTTCATTTCGCCCAATCTTAATTTTAAGCGAAACACGAATGATTAATATGTTATTATAAAGTTCATTCACTGCTTTGGTAAACTCGTATTTGCTTAACGAAAAAAAGTGTATAAATTTTATAAACCAAATAAAAGTTTCGTGGACCTGTGAGCACGATAATCTACCAATGTAATCCTTTGTCTTCCCACTTAAAGGTGAGATCGAACGAGAGAGACAGATAGGTAAGAGAGAGAGAGAGGATTTGAGGGAGAGATAAAGAGTTATAGAAAGAGGATTTGAAAGCGAGAGAGCGAGAGAGAGATGGAGATGGAAAGATAGAGAGAGAGAGAGTTAGAGAGAGGTGCAGGGAAAGTATAAGGTGAAAGTGAATGAAAGTCAGAAAACAGAGAGGGTGTCATGGTCGGACTGCGATTGGAGACGGAAGGAAGCACGACAGTTATTGAGAGGGAGGAGAGAGAGAGGAGAAGTTTGATTGAGTTGTGAGAAATCGGGAGAGCCGAAGAATGCATGAAGAGAGAGAGAGATAGAAAGATACAGAGAAAGAGGGGAGACATACAGAGAGAGAGAGAGAAAGAGAGAAAGAGAGAGACACAGAGAGAGAGAGAGATGGAAGGTCCTACTCATTGTCAGACTCCAAAGTGGGTCGCGACGCCTCGGGCCACGTAGAGTCGGATCAAATCTTCTTTGCTCAACTCTCTCCGCCCCTCACTCTCTTTTGCTCTGCCTCCCTCTCTCCCTCCCTCAATGTCCTGCTCTCTCTCTCTCTGCCCATCATCTTCTCTCTCTCACTCACCTAAATCTTAATCTCGATCTCCCATGACAGATCATTTCGTAACATGCGTGTGAGTGTCCGTCTCATGCTCAGAGGCACGCACTCTTTTAATAAGGCAGCTCCATTTTTTATTGTAGAATTATAATTCATAAATTATGGATTAGATATTCCCTTTTGTTTTATAAAGCATTAAGAGAGCCTCTCTGTAAGGATCAAGCTGCCCTCAATGGGGACCTGCCCCGGCGCAAAGATTTCAGATTCAGTTATCCAAAATTTAATTAGGGGTACCCATACGTACTGTGAGGAAAATTAGTAGATCAATTTTGTTATAAAATTTTTTTCCTTGTCTAGGCATGAACAAGTAAGGAAAAAGTCTAATTCGCCATAACTTTCTTTAATAGCAATATTTTTCAATTTTCTTTTTTTATTGGCATCCCCATCGAATTCTAAACCAGAGACCTTTAAATGTCTTTCGAAAAATATTTCATTTTCATATCGAAAAATTATTTTAAATATTTCAATTTGACCGTTGAATACCTTATACTCAAAACGTTTTGGGTACTATATCTCAAATTGTAGAGCATTAAAAACTGTATAACATATCTTCTTTTCGTTTAGCCTGGATGTCCCCTAAGCTGTTAAAAATGGGCTCAAATAGGGGCACCTCGGAGATGAACGATTCAAGGAATGCGTGAAGAAATGGTTAAATTCTTGTTTAAACATACAGTGAACCTCTTCATTCGATTCAGCGCTTGTTTCTTGTCATAATAGCTATATATCATAATTCATAAAACTATAAAACTATCGTTTTCCACGAACAAAACTCATTTTTCGATTTTTCTAACATGGACAGAAAATGACCTAAAACTATTCGAATCGCTATATTTTCGACAAATTCAAAGACTACAGAATATGAATAGCACTATTCTGTACGCGACAAAATTCTCTACAGCATACATCCTTTACATCTGGATAGGACGTCCCTACCAATGTCTATATCGATTTTCCCACGGCTGTCGGGTCAACACTGACAGATCCGCATTTTACAACTTTTCGTGCAATCTTAATGTTTCTTGCTCATCCAATATACCATTCTGCTCCACAAAGCATCCTGAAGTCAGAAGGGATGTTTATTTTGCATATTTCCCGTGGTAAAAGCCCGCAAAAGGGTTTGCATGCGCGCGGAATTGAACCTGCGACATATGACATACGACGTGCACAACCAATACGCCCAAATTACATTTTAAAATTCATTTCTCGAGACTCCTTTAACCAATTTTAAAGGTTGAACTATCAATCGATAGCTATCCTTTCGCTCTATCGAAATAAAAATATCCGCCAAAGTTTTAAATGATGGTAAGGCAGAATAAGACGCCAAAATATTCGAACACAAAAAAGTATATCAAACAATTTATTCATGAAGAAGTGATGTGTGAGAAAGTTGTTAGTCTTCGCGAAAGCTATCTAATAGTAGTTTATGAAATGTGGTGATGGGTTGCATATGCGAGAAATAGCGGCTGCGGAACTGGCCTCCCAAAAAATTAAACTTGCAAAGCCCCTCAGGGCACTCTTCCGGTACCCAATGGGAAGATAAATAGTGGCTGACATGGTATGTCCTCAATATTGATAATAGTACAGGAAAAGTGCCCTGAGGGGCTTTGCAAGTTTAATTTTTTGGGAGGCCAGTTCCGCAGCCGCTATTTCTCGCATATGAAACCCATCACCACATTTCATAAACTACTATTAGATAGCTTTCGCGAAGACGAACAACTTTCTCATACATCACTTCTTCATTAATAAATTGTTTGATATACTTTTTTGTGTTCGAATATTTTGGCGTCTTATTCTGCCTTACCATCATTTAACACTTTTTGGCGGATATTTTTATTTCGATAGAGCGAAAGAATAGCTATCGATTGCTAGTTCAACCTTTAAAATTGGTTAAAGGAGTCTCGAGAAATGAATTTTAAAATGTAATTTGGGCGTATTGGTTGTGCACGTCGTATGTCATAGGTCACAGGTTCAATTCCGCGCGCATGCAAACCCTTTTGCGGGCTTTTTCCACGGGAAATATGCAAAATAAACATCCGTTCTGACTTCAGGATGCTTTGTGGAGCAGAATGGTATATTGGATGAGCAAGAAACATTAAGATTGCACGAAAAGTTGTAAAATGCGGATCTGTCAGTGTTGACCCGACAGCCGTGGGAAAATCGATATAGACATTGGTAGAGACGTCCTATCCAGATATAAAGGATGTATGCTGTAGAGAATTTTGTCGCGTACAGAATAGTGCTATTCATATTCTGTAGTCTTTGAATTTGTCGAAAATATAGCGATTCGAATAGTTTTAGGTCATTTTCTGTACATGTTAGAAAAATCGAAAAATGAGTTTTGTTCGTGGAAAACGATAGTTTTATGAATTATGATATATAGCTATTATGACAAGAAGCAAGCGCTGAATCGAATGAAGAGGTTCACTGTATGTTTAAACAAGAATTTAACCATTTCTTCACGCATTTCTTGAATCGTTCATCTCCGAGGTGCCCCTATTGGAGCCCATTTTTAACAGCTTAGGGGACATCCAGGCTAAACGAAAAGAAGATATGTTACACAGTTTTTAATGCTCTACAATTTGAGATATAGTACCCAAAACGTTTTGAGTATAAGGTATTCAACGGTCAAATTGAAATATTTAAAATAATTTTTCGATATGAAAATGAAATATTTTTCGAAAGACAGTTAAAGGTATCTTGTTTAGAATTCGATGGGGATGCCAATAAAAAAAGAAAATTGAAAAATATTGATTTTGAAGCGAGATACATCAAATCACAAAATATCCATACATTTAACTGTTCACGCAAGAATATTTTTGGAAAAAAAAGTTGTATCATTTAATCTTGTTACTGGGGCCCAGTGCCATGTCCGACAACGTTTTCGCTGTCGAAATCGAACATCTGGATCTGGGGCAGGCCCTACTGGAGGCATACAGAGAGGCTCTCTTAACACAGCTATCAAGAGTGCCAAATTGATGCTATATCATTCTCTGACTTTCTCCAAATGAAATAGATGTTCTATGTAGAATGCCTCGGCTTCTCCTCCTCCTTTCTCTGCTCGCTCTCTCTCCTCTCGCAGCCTCTCAAGCTGGCTCGCCAGTTCGCGGCACAAAGTGTGCGGCGAACCAGGTTATAAGCGATACTTTGCAGATTCACCTTTTATATAAACGTTGTCTCAATCATTCTCTCTCTCTTATTCTCTCTCTCTCTTATTCTCTCTCTCCTTCAGGTGATCAACAGAATGACAGTGTACGAGGATGGCGCCCTGGAGGCCGAGTGTGGTCCTTTGCCCTGCGGCGCGTCTGGCCTGCGATGCATTGACAATCAGGTTTACATCATTTTCGATTAAAAGAAACATCGATTGTTATTGTCAAAAATACTATTATGTGTATTTTAAATTGACTATTCGTGCAGGTTGCTTGCCGAGCGGATACCGACGTTTTCTTTGGCATGGCATGGGCGCAGAACGGGCAGAGGTGAGTGAGAGAGAAAGAGGGAGAGCTGGAAAGGGAGAGAGAGGGAGAGTTGGAGAAAGATAGAGTGAGAGAAGGAGAGTGACAAAGGTACAAAGAGAGAGGGAGAGAGAGAATTGTACGAACTTGTGAAACTCTGGCTAGTGATTGAAGCACATCATGATCATATATGTACATACATAGAGACAACGAGAGATGGAATGAGAAAGAAAGAGATTCAGTGTGCTCCTCCGCTGTTGCACGGTGACTCTGCCGAAGAAGATCTACGTGGGCACGGACCTGGTCACGGCCGGCTCCTACTATGTCGGAGGGAAGATCGCTGAGAAGGTACCGAGCTCTTCTACATCCATCTTTACAATAAGATACATAGATGCATCGTTAGAAAAGACCACTGAAGCTCTCACTGATAACGAGCGACAATTGTGGTAGATCATTTTCTCGTCTTTGCAGGACAAGTACGGCAGCGGCGGCGACGAGTACGACTTCGTCACGAACATTCGCACCGAGCAGTCAGCCAACATTTACTTTTTACGAAAAATCATTCACTCATTATTACATAAATGTAATGAGTATTCGACAACAATAATACATTCTGAAGAGACTCGGCAACATTTCCAGAGGCGGCGTGCGAGTCTGGGTGTACCGCGTGATGTGCGATAGCGCGGGCAGCCAGAAGGCGCCAGCCATCGCGGGCGCCGCGCCGCCTCAACGAGAAGTCCCGCCCACTCCCATCGGAGGCGGTGCAGCTCTAAACGAGTTCGTTATGTGGAAGATATTCCATCTACCATATCAATGACTATTATTCAATATCAGTTATCCACATTTTATCTTCTCTTACAAAACTAAATAGAAGAAACATATTCATTTTTTTTTCAGCGAACAACGACAACTTGCGTTTGAGGCACGACGGAAATATCTCCTTGAGTGAGTTTTTTTTAAATATAAATAAGCAGCATATTTCTAGCGCCTTTCTTTGTATATAATAACTTGGAATCGCTAAATATGTACTTTCATTTTAGACGTCTCTCGGGAAAGCAACAGGAAGAGGAGGACGAGGATGATGAGGAAGGAGAGGAACAGCAGGTAAATTATGAAGAGAGAGAGAGAGTGATAGTGGGAGAAGACAGGAGAAAGAGAGAGAGAGAAAGAGAGAGAGAGAGCGAGAGAGAGAGAGAGATAGAAAGGAGAGGGATAGTAAGAGAAGTTGGAGAAATGATAAGAGAAGTTGGAGAGATGGTAAGAGAGAAAGAATAAATTGCAGCCAGCCCGCTACAACCCTCTGCGATATCGCCCTGGCGCCTCCTCCCGCCAGTCGACCGGAGTTCATCGGCACTAAAACAGAGAATATGACATTATTAACTGGTTTATGTTTACTAACTTTTTTGTCTGTACATTTGAGAAGATTCTTGATAAACTGTGTTTCATGATTGCAAATGTATTTTCTTTTTCTCTCAAATACCACGTTCAAAGAAAGAAGTTCGCCGGGTAGTCCTTTAACAATTCTGATATCATATATATTTTAACGTCATTATTTTTCATTTAATTCTCATTGAAAAAGGGCAATATCAGTATCCTGATGTCCTAGTGTACATCCCGATTTTCGCATTCTTCCACGTTCACAGTTTGATTATTCGTTGCACTCTCGTAATTTATCCAATTATTAATTATCTCAGCATCGATGAGTGGATTTCCAGATAGAACAGATTCGCCGATACTGTTGCCAGGAAGACTTCGTGTCAGACGAATAGACAGCATCAAAAACGAAATGATGAGAGGCTTGTTAGGTCGAGAAAGAGAGAGAAAACGAGAGCGAGATAGAGAGAGAGAGAGAGCGAGATAGAAAGAGAGAGATAGAGAGAGATAGAGAGAGGGAGAGAGAGAGCGAGAGAGAGAGAGCAGAGAGAGATAGCGAGAGGGAGAGAGAGAGCGAGAGAGAGAGAGCGAGATAGAGAGAGAGATAGAGAGAGATAGAGAGAGAGAGTGTGTGAGAGAGAGAGAGAGAAAGGGTAAAGAGAGCGAGATAGCGAGAAAAAGAGAGATAGAGATAGAGAGAGCGAGAGAGAGGGAGATAGAGAGATAGACAGATAGACAGAGAGATAGAGAGAGAGAGAAACTAGGAGATACCCAAGCTAAGATGATGAGCGCCGAAGAATCCATGCGATGAGTGCCTCTAACGGCACCAAACACATCAGAATCCGCAAGCAACACAGCCTAACTGGAGAGTGGTGGTCAGAACAGTACGAATGCAAAAAGCACTATGTCAAAGAATAAAGCGTAAATGAAGCGATTTTAAATTATATCGAGTGTTTTTGATAAACGTGGATATTGGTTATATTTTCAAATTGTGAAATTTTTAAATGACTACACTATAATTAGCGAATTTCTGCGGGCGCGGGAGAGTACTTTCCGATGTTGCGATTTCGGTTTATTTATTCTAGTCTTTATTTGCTGTATTGAACTTACTGTATTATTTCTTGATGCTCTTGCACTCCGGAGTCATCTTTTACGTTGATCCAAGCACCGGTTGGGTTGCATGCTCGTCTTGTGCCACATGGTTGCACTCAACCATGGTATAATATTCCCTTGTTTGCTAGCTTTCACCTCGTGTTTTCTGCATTTCTCTCCAAAAGGCTCGTAATAATTCGTTAATCTGTTCCAATTTTTTTGTGTCAATAATATGAGGAAGGAAGCCACGAATTCTTTAGCTTAAATTCTTTCCTATTTATTGTTTGAAGAATGCGATATTCATCTTGCATTTTTTTCCTTTCAAAGAATTCCGTGTGCGTGTCTAATCGAGCCGTTATTTGTGTACCATTTTAGTAGAGAAATGCGTGTCCATGTTGCAGAGATTCTTTCAAGTGTCAGAAGAAACAAAACAATGCCGCGAAAGCGTACCCGCTTGCTGACAATCTCGCGCCGCAGGGCTGGCAAGGTCTACGAAGTCGAGAAGATCCTCGCTGAGACGACCATCAGAGGACGCCGCCACTATCTGGTCTCCTGGGTCGGGTATCCGGATGAGGAAGACAACACTTGGGAGGTGGCGGAGAATTTGGTTGGTGTTCGCTTGTTCATGCTTTGTTTTTTTTTTGTATTCTTTTGTGTATTTACTCTTCCCTACCCTTTCATTTCAGCACAGTTGCCCGGATGTTCTCGCCGAATACAAGAAGCGCGCTGCTGACAACGCGACGTTGGTTCCTTCTCCGTCCTCCTCAATATTGACATTTTTTCTGATTCTAGTAGGACGAGAAAGTAATACCTAATTCCGCAATATTTAGAGCTGCTGCTGCTGCAAAGAGAGATTAATTAGCGCATTGCTCTATAGCGATCAATAATTCTTTCTTTTTATAGTTTGTTTGTGCGAAAAAGTTCGTTCAAGTAGTTTGTTTACAGGAAATTGGCTGTTACTCAGCCACAAGCAGCGCAACCTCAGCGAGCTGCAAAGAAGCCGGCCAAAGTTGCCATGAACGTCAAGAAGATTACCCAAATGGTTTTATCACTTCTCCTTTGCGCTCATTTGCTGTAAGTATGTGAGTTGTATCTTGTTTATTTAAGGACCGCAAGCATCCACGCTACAAATTCCGCGTTACTGCAACTACCAACACCGCCAAAGAGTAAGTTAATTCGATTCAATGTTCTTTTTATGGCTGTCCTTTAGTTATTCAGTGGGATTTTGAATAAAATTACTGCTATGCGGATAAGCCTTGTTTTCTTTTATGAAGTGTGTAAATCAACAAGGAATAAAAAAGAAAATGCGCAAGATTTTGCCGCAATAACGCAACAAAAGTAAAAATTCGGTTTAAGCAAGAAGTTGGCGGTCGCGAATCTTCCTAAGAAGACGAAGAGGGCTGCTACAGTAAATTCAACTGCGCGAATTACTTCTTCCAAGAAACAAGCTCCCAAGTTTGTCATTTATTTATGGTTATATTCCTTTCCAATGTCATTTAATTGGCTTTGGATGTTGTACTTGTTCTTCTCGTAAGTTAGCGAAACTTGGATGCTGTGTAATTTTGTTTTTAAGATAATGATATCTTGAATATTTTTTTCAATCGTGCATCCTAGCCCAGTGAACTCCCTCGAGGCTTTGCTTGATCTTTGCTTATTTTGAGTTTCATGCTTTTGGCAAGGATATCCCTTTCTAATGTAAAAAAAGATGCAGAGCCGTTGCTTAAAATTTTGCCGTAAAACGACGCGAATGAATTCGGGATTTAAGGAAAGGCTTGACTTCACCTCCTCGTCAGAAGATGAAGCTCATGGCAAGGCGTCTCCCAACTCCGCGGAGGGGCGGATACAAGAAGACGGAACCAGATGACGTGGAGTCGGTTTAATTTTTTATTAAAAACAGTTAAATTTCGTTCCCCAATATTGATGGCTCGGCTGGATCAGTTCAGGTGGAAATCTTTTGGAAAGGTTATGGTATTTTGCGAAATTTAAGAATGCCAGAATTTTTTTAGTACTGTTTGAAGGAAATAGTTGCTTTAAGCAAGAAGTTATATACTTCCACTCTCAGGGGTGGAATGGATCCATTCCATCGATGCGTTGATACCTTCATTTGTTTTAATTATGAGTTCAATTCCAAATATTCGTTGGTGGAATGAGTGGAGTAGTATTTGTTGATACGTTTACCGCATTAGCTTCTTGCCGTATACTCGAGCTGAAGAGCTCTTTAAATTGAAAGAAAATCTACTTTTGACTAATGAGATGAAAAGTTTATTTGAAATGAGAAAAGGGGGAAGATGAAAGTTCTGTTCAGACCTTGGACGACGCCTTCCAATACGAACGTTGCTCGTGGACACGAACTCGACCTGTGAGTTCTCGCAAGATTGGCTATGCTTATTCAATGCTGCTAACATTTTGGAACTACCGATCATTAGAATGAATCACTTTTCTTGTTTATTTTTTCTTTCCTCCTGTAGAATGCGTGTGATATGTGTTTTTTTCTCTCAAACAGAAGCCTTCCAACTTCCACTCCATCTCGCATCAGCGTGCTTCGTTCTTCTCTGCGTACTTCAGCACAGATTCCGAGGAAGCTGAACCTCTCTTTATCTGGAGTTGGTTTCCTTTCTTCTGTTTGCTTTGTGTCCTCCTTTCTTGAGGACATTTATTCCTCAAAACTTTGCTCCTATAACCAAATTCTATTTTGATTGAAATGTCAATTCACTCACGATGAATGATCCTGGAGTGAGCTGTCTATTTTTAGTTGTATTTTGCTCCTGTTCGAATGGTTCTGCACGATGATAATATTCTACATCATGCATTTTTACTTACGTTTCTATAAAGAAGTGAATATATGTCATATTCGGGCATTTTGATTCTAGGCAAGAATCGGTGAAAAGACTTCGGCCGGGAACTCCCTTGCAGTCGTTCCCTACAGGGCTCCGCTCTCGCAGCCCCCCAGTGAAGATGAACACGCCTTCTTAAAGTGCGAAGTGAGCAGAAGTCTTTGTACATTAAATTAACTTATAAACCTTCTATATTAAAGTAGAAATTCTCTTTTTTTTGTTGAATTTATATCTTTAATTGTGACTTATTTAAAAAGCACTTGCTTAGCTCTGATTTTTTTTTATTGATATAGACTTTGGAACTAGTTGAGGGCCGCCAATATTGAAAGTGGCTTAAGATGAGCTCCAAGTTGTCTTTTCTTCTAGCTTTGCTTCGTCGACATCGTGGACAGGCCGAACGAGTTGAATGCACACGTGCGGAAGCACGTCGTGGAGACGTTCGGGTCATCCACATTCTGAATCTCATGTAAACTATTGTTAGGGGAGAGGGCGCTGTCAGGCAAATACAATAGGACATTGCTTTAAGAGAATTATCAAGGTCAGTGATGACATGCAGTTGGATAGGGTGCTGTTCTTGAATTTAATGACATAGTGGGTATCATATGGTTAGGTAGAGTCGGAAACCCATTCTTAAAGGAGCGATATGTGCAATAATTTGCATTCATGGATGAATTGTCTTTAGTTGAAACGATCGACCTGAAAAGTTTGAAATATTTTTTGTTCATTCATTTTTATCTATGATTTATGAGGAAGCGAAATTTGACAGGGGTTGCCATTTCCTCTCTCGACCCCAGCTCTATGAGCATGAGCCTTCAAATCGCATTCTTTTTGCTTCTATATAATGATTTCCAAGGAGTTTATTTGAATTCGTGTCCGTTAATCTGAATATAGGGCGAGTGGATTGCCGTTGAATTTGTATGATTCTTTAAATAAGTAAATTTAAAAAAAAAACTTAGTTTAAATGACGTAATTTGGCCTGAATGGAATTGTCCTTGCCATTCAGCTGCCCCATCGACGGCTGCCATATCCGCACTCAGTTACGCGCGGATATGGCCGAACACATCATGCTGACTCACGGCCACCGGGCACTGGCGGTTGATCTCACCCAGAACTGCCCGCGTCTTTCTGCGATTCTTCAGGAGGTACGCTAACACCAAGTTTCTCCGAAAATCTGCACTCTGTCTCTCCCTTGCGATCTTTATTGTCTTCTTCTAAATTCTCCCTGAAGAAAATAAAGAAGTATGAAGACAGCATATTGCTATCACCAAAATTTTCTTTTCCCAGTAATGGTGGGAGCAAATTGGCTGAATTTCGCTCAGATTTTGGATCATATTAAGTGAGAGTTGTGTCTTATGTGTAGCCTACACTCTAATGCGGACTCTTAGTGAGTTTTTTTATTTATTTTTTTTTGTAGTTGCGAAATTTAACTTCCATTATAAAAGATCCAGTGAAATACATGCTAGCTTATTCTTGGAGGGACTGAAGATGAGAGTTGTTTTCAGCGTACCCGAAGTTGCTTCCCTCAGTCTCGCCATCTCCTTCCAGGCATCCAGTGCCAGATCTGCAGGGTTAGCAAGCCCGGGCAGCGCGGGCCGGGTTCCCCAAAGTCGCTTCTCTCATCATCCATTGCTCATCCCCCATCCATTTACCTTTTGGGTCATTCTATCAATCGCCTGTAAACTACTGGGCATTTCCAATGAAATGCAACATCTGATCGATTAGATGTTTCCTATTAAAGCGTATGAAAACGAGAATGTCAAAAATGTTCATTAATATTTTGTAATGTTTAGAAGGCAGTCTCTCCGGCGTACTTCGCCCTTCACGAGCATGCGATGACTCACATGGCTCTGTCCACTCCTCCCCTCGCCTGCTCCCTCTGCTCCTTCCGCACATTCAGCCACGATCAGATCCACCGACACTTTGCTGTTGTCCGCTGTGGTGGACACGTTCTCCCTGCGTTAGGATTCCTTTATTTATTGATTAGCCAATTATATAGTTTATCTTAAATGTCAATGACGAAGGCGTCCAGAATAATTTACAAATTGGAGTGAAGCCTTGCCCATTTCCGGGAGTAAAACAGTAATACCTTTTTTGGAGAAAACATTGGAAATTGTAAAAATGTAACATTTGTGAACAAGGAATATGTTTTTTTTTCTTTTTCATCTTCTACGAACAGCTTTTTTAGGGTTGACCACAGTGAAGTCGAGCAGATGTTTCGCAGAGCGTATCCGGTTCTCCACGGATACGATTACACGTTGGTTTTTTTTTCTCACCAATTTACCGACTGGTTGGTGGGTATGTGCCACTTCACTATCTTGCCTGCCCTTCCTCTCTCTTTCTCCTTCTCTCTCTCTCTCTCTCTCTCTCTCTCTCTCTCTCTCTGTCTCATCAGTGTCGACTCGGAGATTCGAATGGCGGCGAACCCGGACCGAGCGGCAGATGCCGAACCTGACACCCTGAGGGCCGCGCCGTACGAAATCGAAGAGACCGTTGCTGAGGAGAACAACGAGGTCAGCGTCGTTGTTCACGAAGAGGTAGTGCCATTTGATCTCATGAAGTAGCTTTCTCTCGCTTAATTCTCTTTCCCTTTTTCTCTCTATCTTATCTCTATCTCTCTGTCTGTCATCTCTCTATTTTAGATCTATCTCTTTGTTTTCTCTATCTCTCTTCCTATATGATCTCTTTCACTGTATCGTCTGTCTCTCTGTCCTCTCTTTCTCTCTCTTTCTTTTCCATGCCTCTTCATTCCCTCATATTTCTCTCTTGCTCTCCTTCTTTAGCCGTCAGCCAGTCAAGCACAATTAGGCCTAAATTCCGACAATCCATCCATTTGTCCATTTGAAGCTTAATAGGAACAGTTTAGTTCCTTCAGTTACAGTATGATTTCACTTATATGCATAGAAGGAATTTGAGTGGAAACAAATGCCTAGGCTGTTTTCATTCCTTTGTTTTGGCTGTATCGTTTTCTTTTTTATTAATCATTCGATTTTCTTAGCTGTATATATTCTTGTTCCTTTTTTTTTACATTTCACAACCTCCATTTAAAACAAATCCTTAAATTATAAACATTCCCCGTTTCTTTTACTGTTAATTCTTTCGATGTAATCATTGTTGAAGAGTGCCTTGGACTGATTTCCTAAATCATTTCTTAAAAGTAGTGAAACGACATTTCCGAGTGTCTTCGTTTTTCTCTCTCGTTAAATTGCTATTTGCTCGGTCCCTTCACGCAAGAAAGCTCTCTTTCTCAGGCATCTCGTTCTTTTTCAATCCTTGTTAAATGTTCGGTTCTGTCAACCTTGAAATACTCGATTTTGATTCTTCCCGTTTTATTGTGGCTTTGCCATTCCTGAAAATCGTTGTTACTCCCATGCTAGAAATGTGTTGATGATGTGACGCGAACAACAGAAAATAAACATTGTGGCGAGAAATTTATGAGTTTTTTTTTCAAGTTTACAATTTTGGAGACGTATTCAGCCTTTGGCGGAGAGATCGAGTTCATTTTCTGAAGAGAATGCCAGCCTGGCCTGGCACGAACTCTGAACGGATGCAAAGAGTTACTGGAGCGTATTCGAGCCCTGACCTCGCTGCTGGCTTCCGTATTGTTTAGGACTAGGTGAGCCTCTCATCGGCATAAGGTAAGAATAAACTGACGCCTCCAGCAGATCGGAACAGTTCACTACTCTCCGTTCAATTAGCTTTAGAGTAACTTTTCAGATCCCTTGTTTACCTCTCACTCTCCCTTTCTCTCATTCTCTCTCTCTCTCACTCGCTCTGTCGATGTCGATGTCTCTCTCTCCATCCATAATTCTCACGCTCTCTCTCTCTCGCTTTCTCTCCATCTCTCTCTCTCATTCTCTTGGCATCTGTTGTACACTCTGTCCTTATCACACAACGTTAACATAAGAATAGGGGAAAATATTAGTTACCAGGCTAATCTTCTTTATTTATCAATATTTCCATGTAACCTCGAGAGTATTGACAAAAATGAAAACGTAATTGTGCTAAAGGGGCGCGAGAACTGAATGAATAATGCGACCCTTGCTCGAAGTTTCGCATTCTCAGTGCGCGTCACTTTCCCGATTTATTCGTCAAATGTCAACAGTAACAGTCCACGAATAGAACTGGATAATTGAAGATTATGTTTACAAGAGGAATTATAGAGTGAACTGTAGAGAGAAGGGTACAATTAAGTTTTTCCCACAGAGGTCGAATTTTTGTTTTGGCCAAATTTCACCCCAAGTGGCTTATCGGTCTGAAAAATGACGCTATGATATGAAATAAATATGATACTCGTGTTTCCGGCATCAATAACCCCTGGGTGAATATAAGCAAGAAAAAAATCCTTAAAGAGGAAGAGAAGAAGAGACGGCAACGCCTGAAGTCGTCTACACCACTTAAGGTCCGTCTTTAGCCCGAAAGAAGCGCGGTGGAGAACTAACTCATTGAGAAGATGAGCGAGAGATTGTGAGTGATGAAGAAATTCGATAAATCAAGAGGAGAATGGAGAATACATGAGAAGCAACAGTAAGTGCACGACAAATAAATTAATAACCATCAATAACATGCAGTATAAAGCCAAGTGAAAGGGCTAAACGCGCAGGCAAAATCAATAGAAGACGAAAAACGGAAAACTTGTTGTGTCACAAATTTAATTTTTTTTGCTAAACTTGTGACAAAACAAAGGAACATTGAGCAAATAATATTTTGTGGCAGAAGAAAGTAAAATTAAGGACGTAAAATGTTTTGTAGCTAAAAAAAATTAAGGACGGAAAATATTGGGGCATAAAACGTAAATTAGTGGCACGAAATTTTTTTTTTTACAAAAAAAGGAAAAAAAATAGAGTATAGTTCAAATGGTTGAGTTGAGTAATGATTTCCAGGAAAGATAACTTCAGAGAAAGAAAGGAGGATAGAGAGAAAGAGAGAGAGAGAGAGAGAGAGAGAGAGAGAGAGAGGAAGAGTGGAAGAGAGAGGTCACTGCACCGAATCTATCGACCGTGTGGATCAGCGAATATGTCGGTCGTCATTTTGCAGAATGCCATCTCGCGAAAGAGTTCCCCGTGGCCGCCTCTCTCGAAGAGACCCTTGGCCACTGTATTCACCAAAAGATCCATGAAGACTGAACGAGCTGTCTGAAAGAGGAGCTGCTAATTAGAGGGAGAAAGAAAAGAGAGAGAGAGAGAGAGAGAGAGAGAGAGAGAGAGAGAGGCAGAGGGAGAGAGAACGAGGGGAGGAGAGAAAGATATCGCACAATACAATACTCAGAACAGTTTGTTGAGAATAAAACTCTTGAACGACATATAAGGGAAATTCCAAGCATTGCAATATAACAATGCCATAAATTATAAAATAATACTGAATCATAATAAGAAAATATAATGTTGAGACGGTTACCCTTATCGAATTCCTGTATCCTGCACGAGTCTCTCGCGATTTCACTAGCATTTCGGCAGCCACTTCAAGCTGAAAATGGCAATCGATTGTCGAAGTTTTTATCAACTGGAAAACAAAACTTTTTAACATAACCCATTAATCAGGATTCGTTTCGGCATTAAAAAAAACAAATATCTTCAAGCCCAAATTGTCAGAAATGTATATGAAATTGGAACAGTTCTCTCAGTTGCAATGAATCACTGCTTTTGTCATAGAACTCGTTGTTCTTAGGATAAAAAAACCAAGACTAGCCGCTTTCTCCATTTCATAGCCAGTTTTCTGGTCGAATTTCCTGAGAACGAGAGTGCGAAGGACTGCATCGCAGACAGCGAGGGCATAGACCGCCCGCTCATCGAAGGTCGGTTCCTGGAAACCAGCAACTCTCGGAATCGCGGGATCTATCTGTTTCTAATACTCGTATGGTCCGGTGTATGGCTCCAGGTTTATTGTGAGGGAAAAATGCCTTTTTCTGGCAAAAAAAATATTGTCTGGGCAAGCAGGAGTTCAACACGGCGCAAGCACTCACCTTGTACAGCAATGCCTCGAAGTCAAGTGCCAGTAATACTTCAAAATCTTTATAATTCTTTCCCGTAAATGTGATACTGTTGTATCTCTCTGTTCATCTCTCTTTCTCATTCCATTCTGTATCTCTTCTCTCCTAATACCTCCTTCTTCATATGCTCGGCGCGATAGCTGGCGACAATGCGAAGGTTGGACGGTGTATGACGATCCATATTCTGCAATAAACAAGTACTGAAATTAAACGTTAACTAAATTTATCTGCTAGATAAAAACCTTCAAATTGACAAATATCCACGAGGACACAATTTTGTTTAACATTATTCTCTTTCTCACATTTAATGTAATTAAACAAATAAAGACCCGACTTGCACTGCTCGATAACGGCTTCTACTACTTGATAGAGAATGACTGACGTATCTCTCTGGCTCGCGGGGAGTCTCTACTTCAGGAAGAACACGAGGCACCATTGACCACGTGTTCACAATCCTGGGGCTCTCAACTTCACGAGGTGGTTCCTGAAAGGAAACATAAGACCACCACTGAAAAGATACAATACAACAGTTTAAAGATGCAAATATTAACAAATAGAAAAATAGACTCAGTGCTGAAATAAGTCTGTCCCATGACAGCGTTGTAACTCCCCGGCCGAAGGCACGGAATCTTCACTTTTCCGTAATTCTTTCACTTTATAACCCCCCGGACTGGCCATTTGGCCGTTTGTAACCCCCCGGCAAAAGTCGAGAGGCAGGCACTATTTCAGCACTGAATAGACTCTCCAGATGAGGAAAAACAGAGAGAATTAGCCAATCATATTTTTAAGGAAAAGAAACCTCGAACGCTAGGATTTGGCAGATTACCCACGGAATTTGATCGCCCGCGTCTGGATTTGGGAAGACACTGACCTGTAAGAAAACAAGCAATCATTACAATCAATAGTCTTGGATACTAAAATAAGCTGATTTCGATAATGTGGAATACTAAATGGAATCTTAGAATAAGAATAAACAGCTTCACTATATCACTACGCATGAATATTTGAAATGCGTAGATGAAGATGAATGAATAGAATCTTCTCGGCGCACCTCAAATGTTCCCAATCCCGCATTGATTCCTTTCTTCTGAATGTCATTCTTCAGAACGCCATAACGGTCTCCAAGCTGCAAACAGGTGCATTGGCTACGTAAAAAAAAGTAAACACTTCAGGAAACGTTCTTGACTTTAGAAAGAAAAAGGTATGAAAACTTTGATTTCAACCATATACACAAAATAGATTAATTAAGTACTTTGAAGTTAACAGGGTTTTCTGCTAAACTTTTCAAAATCCCAAACGAAAGTGCACAATGAATCAAGGCAATTCTTTCCATCACGCAAACTGCTTTTCCGTCTCACCTTGTACAGCATGCTGTCGAAGAGAACGATGTATTCCGGCATCCTGAATCGATGCTCCGTCGTAGATTGAAGCAAAGGCCCAATGCCTTTCACCTGCAATCAAAGAATATCACTGAATATAACTTTACGCCATAATTTATGAACAGATGTCTGCTATTATTTGTAAGTTGTATTAATATTGTAGCTGTCAGACCAATCTCGTTCCGCTGCCCAGTGTAAAGAGAAAAATCTGTATTTTAATACATTAAAAACAGCACCATTAGGTATCCTACGGCTGGTAGATAAAGGTACAAAAAGAGTGGTAACATTGACAAACGTGGGGGAATGGAATCGACCAACGCCTCGTTCACAGTATTCCTCGTCTAGAGCCAGGATCTCAGGCGGACTTGCTGCAATAGCAACTTCCCATTCCAATTCGTCGTTCTTGATTTCTGGAGTACTGCAATGTTAAAATAGGGTTAATTCTTATTCTCAATTTCTGAAGCTACCCATAAAATAACCTCTTCATTCCGGTTTCGACAATTTCGCTAAGTATTAATTAAAGTTTAAAATAATTGCCGATTAAAAAGATGCCGTCTATTTAATGTACCCACCCTCATGGGCCTTCCCGGAGCCATGAATTCTGCTTTTAGTCTCTTCATCGTTCTATCCGGGCCCCAATCATCCTGCCTACCTCCCTGTTTTTTTTTCATTCAGTCAACAATGACATTTATTCCACCTTATATAAAATATTTGTTAAAATGTAGAATCATGACTGTTATCGTTGCATGCAATTCATGGAAACAAAAGGGCATGAAAAGAACACAAACTTACTCGAATGTTTTAATTCTCTGCAATTCAAGCTTGACCATCTGGCCAAGCCTTAATAACTCGCTCCCCACCAGCGGACTGTCATCCCTGTAATTGTCACCAATTTAAAAATTCTTGTGATTGTATATATATATTTTTTTAATATTCCCTATAAATTCTTATCATTAAGAGCACAAAAATGATATGGGAGAAGGACAAAATGTTCGCCTGCTAAATATATATAATTTCGGAAGCTCTAATGACTGATCCCGTAATAAGTAGAGGAATCCTCACTTGATGGTGTGGTGAATCATGCACTGGCGAAAGTCCGTATCGGTAACGAAGAGCTCGACAAGGCCTGGGCGGTTCGCTCTGAGCTCTTTCATCGTCTTGAACCGCAATGCGGAAACCATGCATATTGCCGTCTTTTTCTACAAATGTCGGCATTTTAAACACCATGGTAATGAAAAATTTAAGTATATTGTTTAGTATCAAATTGTAAAAGAGTATTGGCTTTACAATATTAAAAAAACACAGAATAAACATTTAACTGAATCAAGCATTTAATTGAGAGAAGCAGGTAAGGGCAACACTACAGTAACCAAGGTGGTCCTGGCGTTTCGAATCATCTGCTGTTGCTCATAGGTAAGCGATGTTCCTCCAGGGCTCGCATCACTTCGTTCGTAACCTCCTCCGCTTCTTCTGGGATTCCTTCCCCTTTGTCCTCCGAAATACCTCCCTCCGCTTCTCAGCCTATTGTTCGAGGCGTGGCTGTAACCAAAGATCTTTCTAGACCGGTCATTTCCTTCGCTCTTAACTTCCCTCGTTCTAATTTCTGCAAAATAAAACCCAAACAGCAGATACAAAATCTGTCCAAAGAACAAATTGACTTCCAAGTCCGCTATGAATACCATTGGCTCCAGTGATTCATAAAGCAGCAGCACCTCACCTCGAAAATCCAGAGTTGACGAATCCGCCGCGGCGATTCTGGATGAAGGATCGGTCACTCTTCTCTTCCGGGTCCAGATTCCGATCACTCTTGTCAGGAGAAGCCTGTAAGCAGCAAGGGATCAAACAACAGATAGCATGGCAGGGAAACTACTTTTAGGCAAACACCTCGTCAAAAATTGGGGGGGGGAAGAGATGGGTTGACGTAAAGCGTGACCCCAGTCTGTTCTGGCTAGGGTCGGACGGAATACCCACTTAGATTTTTGGGGAAATTTTTCTGTTAAAGAAGTTATAAAGAAGCCTTGACTGCGGTATTTGTATTAAAAAATAATACCAAGCATGAACAAACAGGGCTCGGTGAACACAAAATGAGCATGTCGAATGGAACGAACGAACAAAACATTACAGTGAGAGTGAGATCATCGAGATATCTTTCAGAATAAATTTGTTCGTATAAACATAAAGCGATGCAAAGCCAGTACGCGATAAAGAAATGGCAAAATCAGCCTCACCAGACAACGAGATTCCTGCTGACTCTCCTCGTCCTTTACAGATTCCACACAGGGAATAGAAGGTGCCTGTAAGAGCTCACAACTATTGGAACTTACAGAAATATGAGCTATGAACTTCCAAACTGCTGGGGTATTGAACAAATAAAAATTACGGAAGATTTAACAGGGAAACAAAGTAGTTAAACTTTGGACGGTAAAGCTAGGTCCGTTTGTCATCTGCGCAAACAAAGTGACCTGCTGCACAGGTAAGTAAATCAATATTGGAACGAACTGCCATAACGTTTGAAGCGAATATTCTGAGTGGAAATCACAAGTCTCCTATGAAACTGAAGAAATAAATAAGACTAACCAGATTGAAATTGACGATTGAAGGCCGAGCTTCTCTTTGCTCACCTCCCTCCTGTCGAACCTCGTTTCTTGCACTCGCAGGGTTCTGCAAGTAGAGAACTGGAATAACAGAGGCACTCAATGCAATTTAGAATATGATTCGTGAAAACAAATCTGGCAAAAAGAAGCACATTGAGCATAATGAGTTTTCACACAATCATGGACAGACCTACATAACACGAGCATAATACTTTATTTATTTAAATATAAATTCTCATGAATGGTTCATAATATCTACAGATACTGCAATCGCACGTCGCTGATCCACAGGGGCAACCACTGATTTAGAAATGTGTGATCAAAACAATTACCTTTTTGTGTCTAAATATCTTTCTAGAGATGTTTAATGCAAACAATGCCGGCTGCCTGATGCAGCAATGGTGGTATTGTCTTCCTCACGATAGTGTTAGATTCTGACCATTCCTTCCCTTGTTGACAGCACAATTTTTTTCAGCACCCAACATACATTTGAATTTTTCTCGTCGCTTTTGGGGGCCTAAATGTTTCTCGATCCTGCAGTTTCACAGCATCCCGTGTTATCCGAAATGTTCGTTCTAACGATCGTGACAAAAATCACGGGGAATTCCCTCACTCCATAGATACGGTATCGCGCACCTATAGTGACACTAATACTTCTAGCCGACTTTATAATAAGATTATTCTTAAGTGATACGCATTCTTTTACAAAAAACCTATGTAATAAAGAAGCGCAGTTATCAAAAGGAAAAAAAGTTTTCCTAACGTTGGGATAGCAAATATGGAATCTAGCATAACAGTGATAAATTAATTAAAAATTGCCTTTGGCAGTCAGTGCCAATTCCAAAGTATAGACATGGAAAAGTGCGGACCGAAATTGCAGGACACTCGAAATCACTTTGGGAATATTTTCAGGCAAAAGAAGCTACACCCTCCCAAGATTTTTGGTGGTGGGATCTTTGAAGCAAGAAGGTGTCCAAAAAGCATACAAAAATATATGGCATTCCTCAGATAGAACTGAGAGCCTGCTTCATCAATTCATGCCATACGTAACCCAAACTGCGTATTAGTGGTAATCCTCACCACAGTAAATGTGCATCCGAAAAAATAATTGCACTTAATATTGTCGCGCTCAGCGATTACCTGATTGCGAGAGCCGGGAAACTGCAGTGACTGCCGGTAGGTGGTTTCTGCAGTACTGGAGCGAGCGAATGGAGAACGTCTAAAGAGAGAAGAGGTTTAGAACTCGAAAACCACCCATCAAAAAAGGGTTATTTGATCAAATACATGTTCTTTCACTCACAACCACACTTTGTTTCTCAGCGACGGGGACGCTAACTATACTGGGCAAAAACATGGCACCCCAAGAGTAACACCGCACTGGATCAGTGCGGATGCGGCGGGCGAAGGAAACTTATGTTCCTTAAACTTTAAATGTTTCAAAAATTCTTTTCGAAAAAGCCACTTTAATTAAACGCTAAGTAACAGAGCAATAGATGCCATTCCGATCGGTCAAATCAAGAATACTCGCTTCTTGTTCACTGGAAAGAAACAAGCGAAAGTTGCATGGAAAAATCACTTCGCCATCATCTCAATCTTATGTTTATCGTTATTCTTCGAACCTTGTCGACTCCGGACGTTGCTGGGTCAAGTCGTCGGGCTCTCCATCTTCCCCACGAAGAATGCCAGCCGATGTGTGTCTTCCTTCTCCCGGCTCTGACGCCCTTCCGAGAAGAGAAGGGTTGACCTAAAGTGTCACACCACTTTGTTTTGGCAAGGGTCGGACGGAATACCCAGTTAGATTTTTGGGACAATTTTTCTATTAAGAAGTAATAAAGAAGCCTTGACTACGATGTTTGTATTGAAAAATAATACCAAGCTGAACCCCCCCCCCCCCCCCGGTAAAAAAGGCTCGGAGAATACAAAATGAGCATGTCGAATGGAATGAGCAAACAAAAAATAACAGTGGAAGTGAGATCAAGGAGATATCTTTCAGGATAAATATGTTCGTATAAACATAAAGCGATGCAAGGCTCACGGGGAATTCGCTCGCTCCAAAGATACGGTATCGCGCACCTATAGTGACATCAATATTACCAGCCGACTTTAAAATAAGATTATTCTTAAGTGATACTCATTCTTTTACAAAAACGTATGCAAGAAACAAGCACAGTAATCAAAAGGAAAATTATTTTCCTTACGTTGGGATAGCAAAAAAGAATCTAGCATAACAGTGATTAATAAATAAAAATGACGTTTGCCAGTCAGTGCCAATTCCTATGTATAGACATGGAAAAGTGCGGACCGAAATTGCATAACGAAACTTAAAATCGCCAAATTTCAGGCACCATCCAAGGTTCTTGGTGGTCCACCAAAGGTGGAGGAATCTCTGAAGCGAGAAGGTGTCCAAAAAGCATACAAGGAGATGTATGCCATTCCTCAGATAGAACTGAGAGCCTGCTTCATGAGTCCATGCCATACGTAAACCCAACCTGCGTACTAATGGTAATCCTCACTACAGTAAATGTGCATCCGAAAAAAATAATTGCACTTAATATTGTCGCGCTCAGCGATTACCTGATTGCGAGAGCCGGGAAACTGCAGTGACTGCCGGTAGGTGGTTTCCGCAGTACTGGAGCGAGCGAATGGAGAACGTCTAAAGAGAGAAGAGGTTTAGAACTCGAAAACCACCCATCAAAAAGGGTTATTTGATCAAATACATGTTCTTTCACCCACAACCACACTTTGTTTCTCAGCGACGGGGACGCTAACTATACTGGGCAAAAACGTGGCACCCCAAGAGTAACACCGCACTGGATTAAAGAACATAAGGAAACTTATGTTCTTTAAACTTTAAATGTCTCAAAAATTCTTATCGAACAAGCCACTTTAATTAAACGCCAAGTAACAGAGCAATAGATGCCACTCCGATCGGTCAAATCAAGGATACTCGCTTCTTTTTCCCTTGAAAGAAACACGCGAAAGTTGCAAGGAGCATCTCAATCTTATATTTCTCGTTATTCTTCGAACCTTCTCGACTCCGGACGTCGCCGTGTCCAGTCGTCGGGCTCTCCATCTTCCGACTCCGCATCCATGTTGCCACTAAGAACGGCAGCCCATGTGATTCTTCTTCCTCCCGGCTCTGTCGCCCTCCCTCTGCCTCTCATCTTCCGCCAATGCTAACCTGGTAGCCTGAATAGAATGGCATACTTATATAATTAACTGGAGGGATTCCCCAATGAATAGCCTACAGAATACTGGCGCTAAAAATATCGCGTAACATCACACTTGTGTAGATACATTCATAAGTAATGATTGACACAATAGCGGACATTGCAATAAGCGGGAATAATGCGAACGTTGACAGAGCAGGTTTCTTTTAGTATCCAAAATCGTTCTATCACTTATTTTAATGAAAAAGTATGCTAGTTTGAGAAAAGCAATCGGACTAGATTAAAACGCGCAGCAATTAACAACAAGAGATCGCGATATCATAAACCAAATACTTGAAGAAATCAAACGGTTGAAACGTTTTGTCACAACTGCGCAACACTTCCTCACGTAAGTATCGTAAGGATCATAATTACAAGAGTAGGGTACTGAAAAATTCTGATCCTTCGTTATCGATAAATTCACCAACCGTTCTTCTCCTTTTTCCTTTTTTTAATTCACTGTCATGGCTGACTCGTGTCTTTTGCTTACGATATTATTCACTTCTCAATTCTATCCTCTCTCCATGACACGAATGAATTAGTACATATTCGAATGAATCAATTGATTAATCTACGAAAGATAAAGAGAGAACTTGAAAATATATATTAAAATGTATTAATACGAAGAGACATACTAGCGGCAGCGTGAGAATGAAACAGGTATAATGACAAACGTTATCTTTATATAATTTACTTCCCTTCGCGGTTAATTTGTTTATACTTAAAAGAGAAATTTAATTCTTTACCTTGTGATTGTGGTCTGCCTTTTGTCAACGTCTCCAATTTCTCTCTCTCTCTCTCTCTCTCTCTCTCCTCTCTCCATCTCTCATTCTCGCTTTGTCTTCATATTCTCTCCCTGTTCACACCAGCATATCGCTTTCACGTCTACTCCATACAAAAAGGGCACATTCTAGAGGGTTGCATGTGAAATTAGCTAATGATTTCCAGCTGCCTTTCTCTCCTTATCACTTGCATGTTTTATATAGAAGTACATGCCCTGCTACTAAACAAAATTATACATTAAAATGTGCATGAAATTCCGCAAATGCTGTAATCTTCACAGATTATTTCCGCATTCTTTCTTTGTCCATTTCCACAACCACCTCCCACTACATCATAAATGCACTTATTTTCGCTACACGAATTTTTCTCCACAGCGCCGCGATGCTCTCTCCGACGATCTAATTCTCTGTCTTCACTTTTTTTTTCTTTCTTGTTGTTTCTCTCTCTCATTCTCTCTCTCTCTCTCTCTCTGTCTCTCTCTTTGTCTCTCTCTCTCTGTCTCTCTCTTTGTCTCTCTCTCTGTCTCTCTCTCTCTGTCTCTCTTTCTCTCTCACTTCTAAATGTCCTCCAGTAGCAGCAAAAAACGCGCGCCGAGAGTCCAGAGGCCAGTCGGCTTGGCATTCGAGTCAGCCTGACTTCCTACCACCTGACGCTCATGTGCTCTCTTTTTTTCACCTTCTTTCTATCTCTCTCTTTCTCGTTCTCTCTCTCTCTCTCTCTCTCTCTCTCTTTCTCGTTCTCTCACTCTCTCACTCTCTCTCTCTTTCTCTTTCTGATATCTCTCATTCTTCCTAATACCACTTCCACCCCGTTTATTGTCTCTGGGAATCTCCAGCATTCTCTCCGTTTCTCTTCCCTCCTATTCCTACTATTTCCTTAGTCCTCTCTCACTCACTTCCTTTTTCTACTCCTTCCACAATCTCTCTTAGCAGAGTCGACACTGCCTACTCACCATTATCGTAAGGAAAACACAAAAGTAACATATGTCTTTATTCATTACTTTCGTCCCTCATGTTTTTAAATTATGTAGATACCCATTTTGAATTAAACTACGCGCAATAATTCGCTATATTTATTAACCAATCACATGTTATCCTCGAATTCATGGCATCCATAATATCTATGTATGTCCGTAGACCACTTCATGAAAGTAATGCTTTTGCAAATAAACACTTTCCACTACTGGTATTTAGATTTATTTCATTCTCATCGCCTCTTTCTCCACCTCTGATTCGCCTTCCCTATTATCATCCTGTTGCGTCTTATATTTCTCCCTGAGTCGCCCCTTTCCTTAACTCTTTCTCCATCTCTCTATTATCTCTTGTCTTTCCTCTCTTCTCTCTCTCTCTCTCTCTCTTCTCTCTCTCTCCCTCTCTCTCTCCCCGGTGCCTCTCAATTTTCCTGTCTGCCCTCCGGATAAGAAACCCGCCACCAGCACGTCGAACGGGCTCAAATTTATTCAGGCGCGCTTTTGCAGAGCCGAGAGAGAGAAAGATCCGAGATGCCGCCTTCAGGCACTGCCACAGGGCATTTGCTTCTCCGATGCCACCACAATTAGCCACAGCTTCTTCCTCTCTCATATTCCTCCATCTCTCTCTCTCGCTCTCTTTCTCTCTCTCTTCCTCCCTCTCTCTCTCACTCCCTACATCCTAGTAGCCAATCTTTACACAACATCCTCTCTCCCCATTTTTCTTCGATCTCCGATTGTCTCCCACCTTTCCCGCTGTCGCTACGCGTGCATAATTAAGCTGACTGCCTGTTATGCGCTCTTTTGTCGCACTTTTCGTCACTCTCTTGACCTTCTCGTGACACTTCCTTAAACACCTTTTCTTTTCCATCTTTATCTTTCTTCTTACTATTTTCTTCTTTATCTAGATTACTTTCTTCTTCTTTTTTTCCTCTTTCTCTTTCTCCTTCTCTCTCTTTCTTTCTCTCTCTATTTCTCTTACTCTCTCCTTTCTTGCCTCCGGCTGCCACATCTGCACTCTGCTCCATCTATCAAGCTTCGGGGATGCCGCCGGGTCCCGGAGCGAGTAAGAGAGAGACAACGGCGTGACGTTTCGCGCCTCGCAGCTTGCGCTCTCTCGTTCTCTCTCTCTCTCTCTCTCTCTCTCTTTCTCAATCCCTTTCTCTCTTCTTTTCTCTCTCTCTCCACTAATCACTACTTATGGCGGAGTGGTCGCGCTCTGCATGCGACATCCGACTCAGAGCTTCCATTGCTTCGTACTTCTCTTGTTGTCATCGTGACTTCTTTTCTCTCTCTCTCTTTCTCTCTCTCCCTCTCTCTCATGCTCTCTCGCGCTCTCTCTCTCTACTTTTCTCTCCCTCCCTAATTCCATACCATCGTTCTTCTACTCCTTGCCCTCACCCCTCCACCTCTCCAACCCTTTGCATGCCGTATTGTTCTGCTCCGGTCCTTCTTTTATTGTCGTATCCATTGCTAGTTCCGGTGCCATCGGAGTAGGGCGAACATAAGCCAAGCGAGCCACTGCTGCCGCCCTCAGGGTGCAAAGAGGAGAAGTTCAATTCCACGATCTCCAGCGCCTGATTGGCGCCCTCAACGACTTTGAGTTGAGAGTGAGAGAGATCGCGAGAAAGAGAGTGAGAGAGAGAGAGCGAAATAGAGAGTGAGAGAAAATACAGTGGAAAGGAGAGTGGAGAGTCAAAGATAGATCGAAAAACATAGAGAGGCGGAGGAAGTAAGAAAGAAAGAAAAAGATGGAGGAAATGTCGCACGCTCTGAAAGAATCGCCGGAGTATGCCCCCCAGGGCCCACCACGTCGAGACGAGTGATATAACGGGAGCTAGAGAGAGAGAGAGAGAGAGGGAGAGAAAGAGAAAGAGAGAGAGAGAGAGAAAGACAGATTGATAAGAAAGCGGCGATAAGAGAGACAGGAGATCGCTTAGGGATTTCAAAAGGACAAGAACAAATCCTGTCACTTCTTCATTCTGTGAAATATCTGCAGAGAGGCTAATTAATTTTTTCCTCTGCTGAATCCATCTTTTAGAAGTTCAGAAGCGACAAAGCACTTCAAGCCCTTCTTGATTCGTTCATTTTTTTCACGTTTCCACTTGTTGGACAGGCACTTTGAGTTTTTTCGCTCACATTTTCCATATCTTTTCTCTTCTTTGCTCTTCTTTTATCTTCATCTTTTCATTTCTTTTCTATCAGCCTTCTGCTTTTCTCATTTTCTCAGTTTCCTCTTTTCTCTCTCTGCTTCTCTCGATCTCTCTCTCTCTCTCTGTCCTCTTTCTCCTCTCTCTCATCTTCACTTCTTCAAGCCTCGCTCATAATCCATCTTCATCCAGCCTTCCGTTTCCCACTTCGAGAGCTATTCTCAATCTTCGCGACCAAGTTCGCATTATTTCATCTGCCGCTTCTTTCTTTCTTTCCATCTCTGCTCCTCTTTCTATCTCTCCATCACTTTCTTTCCACCTTTTTCTTTCTCGATTCAACGCTGTCTTCATCTCTCTTCCTCTTTTTCTCTCCACCTCTCACTCTCTCTCTCTCTTTCTTTCTCTCTCTCTCTCTCTCTCTCTCTCTCTCGCTCTCGTTGTTTCTTCCGTCTCGACCAGCTCAGCGTGGTTCACCATCTGAAATAGACAGTCCGACGGAAGCCGCCTCTCGCTTGCTACCAATCCAACTCAATTTGCCTACTTTAAAATCGCGCTCCACTTTTCGTTCTATCTCTCTCGCTTTTTCTCTACTTCTCCATCTCTGCAATATTCCTCACTGTATCTCTAATCCTCTCTTAGAAAGCACTTTATTTCCAATGCCCCCAACTCCGTATTCCCCAAGCGTCCCTCGTTATTTGCCACCCAAAATAGGGCTCTTCTCCCTCGAGTGGGCCACAATTATTAGCACTATTTGAATCGGCTCAAGCATGGCCAGTACACCTTTCATCTTCATCAGAGAGATTCGCCATGCTTCGATCAGCCACCGACCATCCAGTGGAAGCGAATTACTTTATTCTCCGAAATTACTTTTCGCTCCTCTTCTTTTCTTCTTTTACTCATTGTTTTCCATCTCTTCCTTTTTCGTCTGTCTCTATCGCTTTTCCGTTCTCTCTCGCACTTCTCTGCCTGGACAGCAATCCGCAGCCGAGTGACGCTGCCAAGCAAGCAACAACAATAAATCGCCTTTGTTGCAATTGAGAAGAGAATGCGAGAAAATGATCACTGGCGAGAAAAAAGAAACGGAAAAAGAGCCTGGAGGAAACGAGAGAAGGGAGCGCATAGAAATAGAGCAATCGGAGAGATCAGGGAGGCCTCAAAGCGGCTCTTTGATCTTATTGATAAGATTGCTCGCTCAAGTTTTACCTATTAATTTTTTTAGGCAAAAGAGTGTTTAATTTTTTTCTCTTTTCCCTATGAAGTTCAAGAAATTTACTACATTTGGGTTGAATTAATTAAACGATTTTTTTTAAATATAATTATTGTCATAAAGAGTTATTTGCATATATAAAGAGTATATTTGCGGTGTTTGTAGTGTGTGAACTGATTGGCTTCCGTTTCACTAGCTTCAGCTGCTAGTGGCCCTGGCCAGGGGCTTCCCGTCGAATATCGGTGCCTCCCTGTCCAGACTATTATTCGGCGATGCTGCTGCTGGTTCTCGTTGAAATAAATATATTTTCTATCTCGTCATTCTCTTTCTCTGCCACTCTCTCTCTATTTCGCTCTCTCTCTATGTCTCTATCTCTCTCTTCCTCCCATTCCATTTATGACGCCTACTTTTTCATATGTCTCCAACCTTATATGCACCCTTACTCTTCCATTTCGGTCTCGTTTTCCTTTTTTCTTCACTTTACCGCCTTCTTTCTCACAATCAGTCTTGCATTTTTTGCTCGTCCTTTTTAATATTTCGTCTTCGTTCGTGTTCTCACCCTTGCTTCATACTTTACTTTTCGCGCTCTCAGAATTATCCTCCTTCCTCTCTCTCTCTCTCTCTCTCTCTCTCTCTCTCTCTCTCTGTATCTCTCTCTCCTTCTCTCTTCTCTCTCTCTCTGTCTCTCTCTCTCTCTCTATCTATCTCTCTCGTTCTCTCTTCTCCATCAAAGAAGCGCTCATGTGTGTATGTGTCACGGCGCATCATCTTCTTATGCAAGATTGAGAAGGATCTCGGCAGGATTCGGAAATAGAGAGAGAGAGAGAGAGAGAGAGAGAAATAGAGGGAGACAGAGGGCGAGAGAGCGAGAGAGAGAGAGAGCGAGAGAGAGAGAGAGAGAGGTACATGAACATAGATATAAAGAACAAGAAATAACGAGATATATAGATAGCAGATCTTCCTGATTCATAAAAAGGCAGCGAACGAACAAGTTCCAAATATGCGCTAGGCAAGGTGAAAGCTCAAAACTGCTAGTTCATATCTTTCGACACCGTTCTCCTTCACTTGCATGAGCACATCATAAAACGTAAATTTGTTTTTGCTTCGGCCGAAACGCTTTTCCAACAAGGAATATTCTATTCTAGTACCTTGCGTAGCGGTGTCTCTTTCTCTCCCTCTCTCTGTCTCTATATCTCGCAAGTACTCTTTCACTCACTTTATCTCTATTTTCTCCTCCATCACTCCTTTTTCTTCTTCCCACACATCGTATCCTTCTCCTTTTCTCGTTATTCTATCTCTATTGCTCTCTATCACTCTCTCTCCTCTCTTTCTCTCTCTCTCTCTCTCTCTCTCTCTCTTTCTCTCAGTATCAAGATGTCTCTCTTCATCAGTTGCCACCTGCTCAAATATTCATGTGTTGGATAAAAGAAAGAAAAAAGGAGAGCAAGAAAAAGAAGATGATGAAGACTCACGGAAATTGGCCATAGTCATTCATCAAGTTGCCATTGCTCTCTTTCTCACTTTCTCTCACTCCCGAGCACTCTCTCGCTCTCTTGCTCTGGTCCTCTTTTCCTATCTCTTTTGGATCCGCTGCCTGGGTTTGCTGCTTCTCCAGACTTCGTACATTTACTCGTATAAAAACATTTATGGCATAATCTATTTTTCTTTGTATTAGCCATTATAAAAAGTACAGTTCCAGGTGTTCCAAATGCTTATTATTTGATGCATAAATAAATACTTTGGCTCTATCACTCCCTCTGGTTCTCTCTCGCTTTCTCTCTCTCTCTCTCGCTCTCGCTCTTTCTCTCACTTTCCATCACGCTCTCGATTTAATAGAAAGCCCCGCTTTAATTCTCTGCCGCCCTATGAATATTCGTGATTTTGGCTGCGTTCATGACTGTATTGACTACTAGTACACACCTCGTAGCAGACTCAAGTAATTGCAGGCCCTTCCCCGAGAATGCAGACGCGTGCCGCGTGGAAGAACGCAGCTCCTGGCGAGTCATGAAGCACGCCTCCGAGAAATGAATGAGGAAGCAGGCGAGCGCTTGCTTTTGCTTTTATGATAAATTTTCCTGTTTGGTCTCAATTTAGTACCTGTCTTTTAAAGATTTTAAAATATTGTTACATTCTTTTTTCTCTCAATTTTCTTCGGAATAAAATGATGAGTTTTAATGCACCTTTTAAGGAAAAGACATTGTAGACGAGGAGCGGGTCCGCCGAGTGCTCAGCGAATTGCGCGAGAAGCCAACGTCCAAGGAGGTTTCCTATCCTATGGATCTTATTTATTTATTTTTATTGATCAATCCACTGATATCAATCGATGATATCAATAGAAGGAACTGTAATTATTATTAAAAGTGCACAATTGAATACGTCCAGGTTGCGTGCGACATCGAGCGTCTCGAGCGCATTCTTAACAATCCCGTCTTTCGGCAACACAGCCAAAAGGTGGGGTCAGCCAGTCATAACTCGCGGGATGTCTAACAAAGTGCGATATTCGCGAGGAATAAGAAGGCCATTTTCCGCCTTCACCTTTATAGATTTATTTTTGATTTGAGTATTAAAACTTAAAAGAAAATTAACATGCCAAAATTGGTCGCGTAATTCGAGGAACGCGAGCGTCTGCGTGCACAAAATTCGCTGAGCATTGCGCCTCCGATTCCAGCGCCGCATCGACCACGTTATCCTATCTTATTATTTTAATTTAAAAAAATTATAAAATTATATTTTTTTATGTCTTTCGTTTTCTGAATGTTTGTTTTTCTCACATCAGTGGGTAGTTACGGAGTTACGAGCCCTAAAGATGTAAAAACAAGAATAAATTTTATTAATGATATGAGATAACTTGTCGGAATTGTTTTCTATAAAATGTGCATGTATCGATTGCCAGGTGCATCAGTGCACTCTCCTCGAGTGGAGCGACTGAAGAAGGAGCTCGCCGGCCAACTCAACGGCATCGTCCGCGACAACCAAGTCCGATTTCTCTTTTACCATTTCTCTCAATCCTTCGAGCTTACCTAAAGAACTTGAAATATGTTTATATACATCTAAATAGATTATCATCATTATTTTTATCGGTGTCAAGGTTATAGAATTTCATTCATTTCAGAAAGTTGTCTTTGCCGAAATTGATGTCTCCGAAGACACTCCGAAGGTGAGAATTTTCCGCTAAATATTTTCAACTAATAACAATATTATTATGTATAGAACATATATAATCATATAACAATTTCTTAATTATGTATGTGAACATAATTTAAAATCTCGATATTGGTGTCCTCCCATCTGGCATTATGTTTCGTATTTATTGGAGATGAGTTTCATTATCTCACAGGTCATAGAAGAGCTGCCGAAGCAGGATTCAAAGGAGCTACGGGTGAAATTAATCGTGTCCGGCCCGACCAGTATCAAAGAGAAGTTAGAATCCTTCTAATTGTCATTTCTAGTCTTCTTTTCTTAATTATACTTCTCGCTTATCATTTCGTTTAATTGTCTGACAAGCGATTCCATTTTATATATCCCAGACGTGGAGAGAGCTAACGAAAAACAAATAGAATGAAGCGGAAGAAATAAGAGTGAGAAAGAGAGAAGTACAAAGGAAGAGAGTGAGTTGGAGAGAGAGAGAGAGAGCAAAATAATGTGATAGAGTGACATATTCTACATTCTATATTAGCCGAGCGCGATCTATTTCTCTGTACCTTTCCGCTGGAACATCTTGTCTATGAGTGTTTGCCGTTCTTCTTACTGGTTAGCAGCAAGCAGCCCAAGGGGAGGACAGTACACTGGGGACGACTCAGAACGGCTCAGGATTAGCCAGCTCCATTCTCAAAGCTTTTCGCCTAGAGAGAGAAAGAAAGCGGGGAGGGGGAGAGAAGAGAGAGAGAGAGAGAGAGAGAGAGAGAGAGAGAATAAATACAAAGGAGGAAGATGGTTTATTGTTAGGGAGAGAGAAGGAATTTTGGGTGTGAGAACGCTAGCTTGTCCGAGTGGGCATGAAAGGCGGAGAATGTGAAGCCGTTTCTCGACTGTGAGCTCGCTCTTCTGTTAAAAGCACCTTCAAGACTGTTGTATATTATTCCTTTTTAATATCATCATTTAATTTTTTTATTTGTTTCTTTTAAACAATGTCAGGTGAATTCTTCTTTTCATTTCCATGTTCCTTAATATTTTTTAAATGACAGTTTGCGAGAGGGTGATCTCAGTTTAAATTTAAAATATAAAGCATATATTCCTTCACCCTGTTTAGTCTTCCAGCTTTTCGAGGTGTTTGCAAAGAATCCATTATTTTATTTATGAACGAGCACAGAATGATCCATTAGGAGTAAGCAAATGGCGGCAAAAACGGACTGTTGATAGAGATGTGGAAGAGGCAGAACAGACAGAGAGAAAGCGAGGGAGGGAGCCAAAGAGAGAGAGAGAGAGAAGGAGAGAGAGAGATGTATAGAGAAAACGTGTGTCTGTTAGGAAAAGGGATCCAGAGACCGGATCAGTCTGAGAGGAAAATGGCTGATTGTTTTGCTGAAGCCTTTGAAGTGTGTGAGCGTTTACTTAGTATTTCTTCTTTGTTTCTGTTATATAGCGGCCGAATATATTTAAAGACAACTCAATTGTTCCATGACATTATATGTCTGAAGCCTAACCAATTTGAATATTTCTCTGTCCTATCTCATAGTCTCAGCTATGTTCGTTCGCTTCTTATTTTTCTGAACGTCATAAAGTTTCCAGAACCTCATCGTGCTCTTTCATCTTTCATCATCTTCTTAGCACTCACTTCAGCCGTTTCTATCGCTGCAGGCTTATAAACGGAATTGGCTTTCGGCGAGATCCTTATCCCTAATCATTTTCATCTCATTCTTAGCGTGCCATTCAATCTTTCAGAAGACTTCCAAGAGTTCATCTTTCTTAATTTAGCCATCGCATTTTTTAAAGGTTTTTTTTCAATTATTATCTCTCTCTCTAACTGTCTCTATCTCTTTTGCCATACGTTTTACGTCTCCATGAAGGGAGGAAAAGAAGAGAGTGGTCGAGGAAGAAAGAGGAGTAAATGGACCCGACCTAGGGCATCTCTTCTTCTGCTCTTCCTAGACTACAGGAAGAGGAGGCAGAGAGAGAGAGTGTGAGAGAATGTGAAAGAGACTGAAGGTGTGAGAGAGACTGAGAGAATCGGAGAAGCCGAGAGTCAGAGGGGAAAAGGAGAAAAACGAACGAATTGGCTCTGGCGCACGCACACCACAACGAGCGCTAAGCTTTTACGAGAGGCGACAAAGAAGTGGTGAGGATTGGATGGGAGGGACTAGAATGAGAGAGAGAGAGCAAGAGAGAGAGCGAGAGAGAGAGGGCTGCGAGAGGGAAAGAAAGAGAGTCAGAGAAACTACGCAGAAGAAATACATGAAAAAACGCTAAAAGTTGAGAGATGATATCATCCTAGAGATTGTGCCATTTTCGTAGGCAACTAGAATTAAAGACAATGGTGATAAAGGGAAAATGGTTGAGAGATGCTGGGAGGAAGATGAAACGGGAGATCACATGGGACAATTCACAGAGACTTCTTTGAAGGAGAGAGAGCGAGAGAGAAAGAGAGACTATCCATATTTTGAGATTTCATTTAAAAGGTCGTAATCTGCGACGTTTCATATTTACTTATGTAAATTTTAATTTTTTTTTTAAATATTTTTAATGCAAAAATTTTACCAAAAATAGAGCTTATTCAATTGAGCAGAAGAGATTTCGAATGCCCGCACCATGCTTCGTTGCTTTTGCTGGCTGTGTAGCGAGGACAGTATCAGAGCAACACGGAAAATCTGTTTCGCCTTTTCTCTGTTGGACCTGCTAAGTTTTGCCATAGGCACCTCTTAGTTCTGTCCGTTCTTTCCGGTGTCCGCTCCCTCTCTCATCCGACACATCACACGCTCTCTCGCTGTGCCGGCAATTCTTCGCTCACACCACTGAACGAGAGATCTCATCGACGAGATATTGAGGCCTGTTCACGGACATCCAAATAGTGTTTACCAGAGAGAAAGAGAGAGAGTGAGAGAGGAAGAGCGAGAGGGAGAGATTCAAGGATTTAAAGAGAATGAGGAAGTGAAAAAGACAGGAAGTAAGAGAAAGAGTGAGAGAGAGAGAGAGAGAGGGGGGAAGGAGGCGCGAGAACAAGAGTCTTGGACATGTATCTCTAGCGTGCTGTGGTGGAGTGTACGACCCTTTGGGCGGTCTCTGCTATCCGTTCCGAGCCGTCCACACTACAGAAAGTCGTTACGAGAACGCTGTACGGGTCGGGTCTTCTAATGTTCTATTTCACAAAATGCAGCCCTCTCTCTCGGTTTAGAGGGACTCTCCTCAAGGGCCTCACATTCCTTTTAGCTTTCCCCTAACATGAATTGCTCATCTTTAAGTTGTTTTTTTTTCCACTTTTTACCCATATGAATGTACTTTAATAGAGATGCGTTCTTTCTCATTACCTCGGAACTTCTTATTCTCCTTCTATTCTCTTTTCTTTCCGGTTGGTTGTTAATCAAGGTGTAATTGATGGTCTCGCCGGGACAATTACTGAAGACACTCTCTTTCTCTCTTTCTATCTCTCTCCCACTTTCTCTCTCTATCTCATTGCAGCCTACAGCCTCTCTCTCCCCCTGTTGGACCTGCTAAGTTTTGCCATAGGCACCTCTTAGTTCTGTCCGTTCTTTCCGTTGTCCGCTCCCTCTCTGCCAAGCTTAAAAGTGTGCTTGGCCGGAGGACTCGGAGTAATACATTCTTGTGCCGCTGCTCCAGGCGCCCAATTTTTTCCTGCCTCTTTTCCGCCTCTTGAGCTCGTTCGCTTTCTCTCGTCGTTATTCCTTATAATCAATGTCACAGCATTTCGTTAAAGGGATTCTATCGCAACTGTCTCATTTTGTTTTGAATGTTCTCTCTCTCTCTCTTTAATTTCAGGATTCTTTCTCGCTCTTCCTACTCCTACGCCATCTCTCCTGATGTCTATCGCATACTTTCCATTTCCAATGCTCGCCCCACTCTCGCCTTCTCTTGTTATCTCGCTTTTTTCCTCTCGGATTCTCCTCTCTCTCATTCTCTCTCTCTTTCTCTCTGTCTCTCACTCTCGCACACTTCCAGCTATCCTTGAGCTGTCAACGCACTCTCTCTTAACTGCCATTGTGCTCTCCACATTGAATCAGATGCTTGTAGCTCACAATCAGAGTGCACTAGAGAAGAAAAAGAAGAGGAAATGACGACGGCAAAGGAATTGCTTGATCACTAGATTTACTTGAATGTCCCTTCTCTGTGCTATTTCTGACCTACACCATCTGTGTAGAACTTTGACTATTATTCCAATTTTGCCTCAGTTGTCTCAATAAATATTGTACATATAGTTATATTTTAAATAATAAAAATTTCATTTGATGGTAAATGCTCGCAGTTTGATGTATGCCAACTCGTACAGATTACGATGTCTTGAATCTTGTTCTAGAGCGTCATGCATAAATGGCAAGAAGGGAGATTTAATTAATACTGTCGAACGGACGCGGCCGCATTCTTCATTCTCTTCTTTATTCTTTCCGTGCCCACGAATCGCGTTCATTCCATGCATACCTGAGGGGAATTGTCTCTTTCCCGTGCAGAGGAAGCCTTCTGCTCTTTCACGCACTCAACTGCCTTTTTCTCCTTCTCCATTCGCATTCTGCAACAAATCGCAAGAATAAACGCGCGCTCCAGCGAACCGAAAGTGCGCCGTCGTCCAAACGATCCTGGCAGGTCCATCTGCTAGCACAGTGCATACACCTGCTGACCTTCATGGCATTCTTACGTAGGAAGAGAGAATTTCAGACGAGGGTGTGAATTCTGTCGTCATCTCAGCACACACTCTAACTGACTTTCTTACATCGCCGTGCTTCAACTATGTACATATATATACTAGTACAGATATGGGCCTTTCGATGGGAAACAAAACGCGGCGTGGCCAGCAGAGAGAGAGAGAGAGAGAGAGAGAGAGAGAGAGACGGAGAGAGAGAGAGTTTGTGAGAGGTAGAAAGAAAGAGCTGGAAGCGGATATGGGATACTACTTGGCTTGAGAGCTCGAGCTGCTGCTGCATCTGGAGAGTGAGAGAGAGAGAGAGAGAGAGAGAGAGAAGGAGAGAAACTGTGGTAGTAGCAACTGGAAGGAGAGGATGGCAGGAACATATTCCATTTTCATGCCTCAGGCAGACCCATGACGACACGAGAAAGCGCCGGTTTCTGTGAGTATTCTTTCTTTCTCTCTTAATCTCTCTAACTTCCTCTGTCTTTCTCTTTCACTCTTCTTTCTCATGTTTACACTTGTTTCTTTCTCAATACCTCACCCTTTCTCACCACTTCTGTCCTTCGCTGTCTATTTCGTTCTCTCGTTCACTCTCTCATATCTCTCTCACTCTCTCTCTCTCCTCTTCTTTGTTTCCCGTGGCATGTTATATTGCTTGAGTCAGTTCTTTCTCTCACACTCTTTTGATCCGTGCTGCATGTTTTTGTGTTTTTTTTTAGCCCCTTTTCTGCCCTTTCTCCACTTTTGTATTTGCTTTGCTGCTGTCTCCTACTTCATAAATCTCCTTTCATGTCTCTCTCTCACACTCTCTGTCTTTCTCTCTCTCTGTCTTTTCCTCACTCTAGCTCCCTTCTATCTCTAGGATTTCCCCATGACTTCCGAGATTCCTTCCAGTCAGATGCCATCTCTGTGCTAACGAAGAAAGGGATCCCAACGAGCCAAAAAATTTAAATCCAGCAAAGACGTCCGAGAATTAGAAAGAGAGAGAGAGAGAGAGGGAGAGAGGGAGAGGGATTGAGAGAGATCGGGAGAGTTTGAGATAGAAATAATATAGCGGAAGTAGTTTACTGTGCAACAGTCCTTCTTTATTTTCGCTCATTTTATTTATTTATTTTATTCCAATTAGATCTTCAAAACTAGAAAGGATTACTTATACACATATGATTATTCGTAGCTGTTGTTAGTTTTTAGTTGTTGCATCTCTTACAGCCTCTTCAGTCTTCTATCTTAACTCACTTTTCTTTTCTCCCTTTCTCACTCTCCCTCTCCTCACCTTCTCTCTCTCTCTGTCTCTCACTCTCTCTCTCTCCCGCTCCCTCTCTCTGTCTCGAACATCCTCAGCATTGCCCCATTCACAAAGCCTGCCGATCTCTTAGTGAATCGCCTCACTACTTTATGATTCCTTTGTTTATACCCTCTGACTTCTTCATCCACATTTTTCCAAATTTTTTTTATCTCTCTCTGTGCGTCTCTCTCTGTCTCTCTATTTATCTCTCTCTCTTTATATCGCTCCCCATCTTATCTCTCTCTCTCTCTCTCTCTCTCTCTCTCTTTCTATCTCTCCCCATCTTATCTCTCTCTCTCTCTCTCTTTCTATCTCTCCCCATCTTATCTCTCTCTCTCTCTTTCTCTCTTTATATCTCTCCCCATCTTTCTCTCTCTCTCTCTCTCTCTCTCTTTATATATATATATCTCTCTCTCTCTTTAAATATCTCTCTCTCTTTATATCTCTCCCCATCTGCCACTCCATCGACCACCCTGATTTCAGTCAGCTGAGGAAAGCTAGCTTCTGGCAGAAAGCAAAGGGCGTTCTCTCCTCTGACAAACAGATTGCGTTGTCCACTGTCCAATATCGTCTTCTTGCCACACTTATGCATGTTCTGCCCTTGCCGCTTTTTTTCCCTGATTCTCATGTCCTTTTTTCCCTTCATCTGCATCTCTTTCTACCTTTTCTTTTCTCTTCTGTTTTTCATTATATTTATCATTTTATTTTGTGAGTATTCAAGGATTTCTGTATTCGTAGACAAAATTTTGATAATCTTCTCGTTATGCTCTGCAACTCATTCAACCTCATTTCTTATACTGTTCTCTCGTAACCTCCTACTACATATCTTTTCATCGTTCTCTATCAACATAGCTCTCTTTCTCTCACTCTCTTTCCATTGTCTCTCGCTCACTTTCTATATGCATGCCTCTCTCATTCTCTCTTCTTCTTCTTTGTACACTGATTGCCTTCCAAGCTGCTCTTATTACCTTCTCCTTGCTGATGCTCTACGCTAGTCCACACAAAGGCTATTGCTTCTGCTTCATAATCAGCACCTCTCGAGAATATCCCATCTTCCGCTCTCAAAGAAAGAGAGAGAGAGAGTGAGAGAGAGAGAACGAGAGAGAGAGAGTGCAAGAGAGAGAGAGAGTGCATCACTCACTATCTTTCACCCTCTTTATCTCTTCCTCATCACATCTCAGTTTCCTTATTTCCTCTGATCCATCTATTCCGAACATAGTAACATTATGTGTAATTGATCTCGTTTTCTTTTAAAACTCTCTTGTTTTTAAACTCGGCCTTCCAGGGTCCGCGCTGGTATCCCTATAATTTTTTTAAAATAGTTTATATAATTTACTGCAGCTTCATTTCGATAAGATCTTAATTTGTTTATATCCGGAGATTCGATTAATTGTATAATTAGTACGAAGATAGAGTTTTAAATAGTTTGTTATATCCTTGCATCTTAGGTGGTCGAATCGTGTCCGCATCGGCGACTGTCTCCTCGGAAGCGCGTGCAGCAGCGAGGCGGTCGCGGCAGCTTCTACCGGCCAGGCTGGCGTCGCCGACTCCGCCGCCGAGTCTCTTCCATCGGGCGCCGCGCCGGCCGCCGCGTCCGTCTTCCTCTTCGCGCGCGCCTCCCGGCCTGCCGCGGCCTTCGCGGCGTCCGTGGCGGCGGCGCGCGCCGCCCCGCCCCCCGCACGGCTCGCCGTCGCCCTTCTTCGCACCCGCAAGGTCATGGTGGTCAGTGACGCTACTTCAGTCTCAAGTTTTATTTATTTGGTATGCATGTATTTCATTGCAAGCTCATTGATATACCATTTTTTCTATGACAATATTGATCTGGATCGAATTAAGTATATCACATCTAGTTAAAGTCATGCGAAGGAAATATACTTAGAATCGGGATATTAAAAAAAATTTTTTTTATTTACACCCATTTTGTCCTCCTTTTCTCCAGTCGCATTACCTTCTCTCTGTGTCTCAATCCCTGCTTCTTTGCCCCTCTCTCTCACTCCAACAACCCTAATTTGAATCTTATTTCCTAACTCCAGTTCACGTCTGTCTGCGCTCTTTTGTCGCAGTCTAGTGAGTGAATTTTGGCAGAGTTGCGCCATGCGAGGGACTCTCTCGATCATGCTCTCTCTCTCTCTCTCTCTCTCTCTCTCTCTTTTCTTCTTTCTCACTTTCTGACATACCTTCTGCGACGACTGTCTTCACAAAGTCACTTCTTCTGCATTTTCTCACTTTCTCTTTCTCCTTCTCTCTCACTCCGTTCTTCTTTTTCACACTCTATCGTTATATATTTATCTCTCTCTTTTATCTTTCTCTCTCTCTCTCTCTCTCTCTCTCTCTCTCTGTATACCCTCTCAGTGTTCGCCCCGTGCTCGTTCTTCTGCTTCTCGCCCAAAGTGGCACTGCTGAGAGTGCAGGATGGGCGACAGATGCAGACAGCGAGAGGAATCGTGCTAATCTCCTTGAAGACCCCTTAGGGCGCCCTTGTCGAGTGTCTTCTTCTTCTTCTTCTTCTATCTTTTCCTTGTTGTCTCGTTCGCTCTCTCTTCTTCTCTTTCTGTCTCTCTCAACTTCATCCTCTCTCTTATTATCTCTCATATTCCTTCGAAGATGATGCCCGCTTTTCGCGTGATGTTAATGTGAATGCATAAGAAAGTAAAAAAAATTTCTAACCATTAAAATTTTACATGTGAAATCATAACCATGTGTATTTAGGTTCGTTACACAAAAACATTAGTTTGCCTTAGCATGCTGTAAGGTTACAAATCTCTCTCTCTCTCTCTCTCTCTCTCTCTCTCTCTCTCGCTCTCCCAATCTCCCACCTTCATCCCCCTCACTTCTCTCCCCCTCTGCGCCCTCTCCCTCTCCCCTTCTCTCCCTCGCTCTCCCCCACCCTCGCTCTCCCTTCCTCTCTCTCCCTCTCTATCTCCCTCCCTCTCATCCTCTATTTGACCAGGTTGCCGTTCTCTTTCATTCATTCTTGCTCTTAGCAACCTCGAGTACATGCTCATTGGCCCTCTCATGAGAGAGGGATGGCGAGTTAAAGGTGAGAAAGAGAAATAGAGAGAGAGAGAGAGAGTTAGGGAAGTTGAGAGAGAGGTAGACAGAGAAAGAGAGAGGTAGACAGAGAAAGAGAGAGAAAGAGAGAGAGAGAGAGAGAGAGAGAGAGAGAAACGAAAGCAAGGAAAAAGAGAGCACTGCAGCAGTCTGGTGCTTTTGCTCGATCCAATTGCAATTCCTGAGGGTGCATGCCACGAATTCTATTCCTTTCTTTCTCCTTCCGTTCTCATTCCCTTCCTTCTGCGTCTCATTCTCTCTCTCTCCCTCCCTCTCTCTCTCTCCCTAATTATCTGCTCGTCTAGTCCTCTCTCTTCTATTTCCGTAGTCTCTCGCCTTGTTCCTCACGACATGACTAAAACCAATTGTCTATCGCCTTAAGAGCTCCTTGCTTCGACACATCACGCACTCATCGTTTGCCAGAATGGCCTGGAAAGTTGCCACATCTTTCCTCCTCCGCAGAAATTACATTATTTGTTTATTGTTTATTTTATTGAGCTTTGTTTTAAAATATTTGATATCGTTAAAAAAGAATGTGCTTGATTTCTTTTACTATTATTATTAGTTGTTGCAGCCCCAGCTTTTGCAATGGTGCAATTCTCTCGCTTCGTTTCCTTTTCTAAACCTTTCCTACTTTCATTGTCTTTCTTTTTCTTCATTCACACGTCGTCCCTCGCTCTCGGAAAAGTACATGGGAAATTATGCATAAGCTTTTTTTTTTTTTGCTGTGCCGCTCACGAAAAGTCGCGCCCCTCGTTTGCATATTTTTTCCCTTTGAGAAAAGAAGAAAGCCGCATTGGCTGGAATGGGTGGCCGCGCCGCAGTTTAGCCTCTGTTCATATCGCGTATTTTATCACTTTTGTCCGTCTGCATCGTCTTGGTCGCTTATTGATCACTATTTTCGTTCTAGAAAACTACATTTGCGATTTGCATTCTTTTTTGCAATTCAAAAGCCGCTAATCTCTTTCTGAGTTTTTTTCGGGATTATATTTTCTTAACACTTCATTATTAACTTCTTCATTGAGAGAATCCCTTGCTCCGTTTCATCTCATCATCCTTCTCTGCATCTTTCGCCGTCTCTCTCTCTCTCTCTTTCTCTCTCGCTCTTTCCATCCGTCCGGATATCTATGAATATGCCTCGCTTCTCCTCTAGTCTCGCATGCCTTTTCAATTAGTCTCGCTCTCATCTGTCTGCCATTATACACACTTCTAGGCATATATCCTCAACATGATCTATTCTCATTTCTACGTTCTGACAAGGAGAGGAAGGAGAGAAGCAAAGAGAGCCAAAGAAAATACCTGGTGGCAGAGACTTTTTTCTCTTCTCTCTCTATGCCTCCCTCTGCCTCTCTCTCTCTCTCTCTCTCTCTGTCTCTCACTGTTTCCCCGCCCTGAGACTTGTCTGCTAGACAGAGCTGGCATGCGTATAAATAGTAGTCCCCTTGCGGTTGCCGGCTCGCTTCCTCCTACACTGTTCCGTTCCCCATTTTGCCTCTGCAATTATCTCTTTTCCGGCCGTTACTACATTTGCATTTTACTTTACCCAGCCTGTGAAAATAACACAAGACCCACCAAGAAGCTTTTCTATTCATGGCCTTAAAACCTCCTTATTTATTTAAACAATTAAGAAAACATTGTTCAATACTCGCAGCAATCTTACCTTTAGGAGGCTTGAAAACTTGAAATATTAGCATATTTTGACGATCAGGTTCTTTAGTCGAATTTTTACTCGATTTTGAAGAAGAACTTTTCTAGTCGTGCTCTCGGCCTCATAGTCGACAATTACAATACGGAAATTGACCTCCTTCCTGTCTTTCTTTTGATAGTAAGATTTTAATATCGATTTGTTTGTGCAAGTCTCATGTCTTCTCTGCTCATCATTGGTTTTTCGTGTTAGTTTTTTTTTCAATTTTTATTAGCAACCATACTCTGGTTTCTATTATAATATATTTTGAAGGCCCCTGAAGGTACCGCTCCGTTACTTTTTTTAGAAATATTTTACCCCCTCATTAAGCTTTTGTTGTTGAACGGCCGACTTTGACTTCTCAACTTGCTCTGACCGGTGCAGCTTGGAAATGATGATCAGAGTGTCTCGGTGCCCTCACTCTTTCTCTCTCTCTCCCCCCCCCTCTCTCTCTCGCTCTCTCTTTCTCTCAGTCTCTCATTTCCTTGAATATCCCTTCTGGCATAACTGCTCTCCTCTCGCTCTATATCTCTTCGATCTCGCTCATCAGCGTCTCGAATTTCACGGCAAAGCGTTGTCATCTCTTGACTTCAGATTTTTGGCCCATCCTCCCTGTTATACCTCTCATTCTTTCTTCTCTCTCCCTTTAAATCTCTCCCATTTCTTCTTTCTGGCTTTCTCTTATCTCACTCTACTCTCTTCACTACTTTCTGCACCTTTCTTCAGCCCTTCACCCTGTAAACTAATAAATTTTGGCTCGTGCGTAAAAATTTTTTTTTGCGTTTTTATCTTTCTGTATAATTGACAGAGGTTTTCTCTGAAATATATGTATCGATTTTGTCGATTTTTTCTGCTCTTTTTATCAAAGAGTCGCTTGGTTTGCCGCTATCACAAATTACCCGACTGCGGATGATCATTCCTGACTAAACTGATAATGTTGGAGAAAGTTAGCATCGGCCACGACTCTTCGCACCCGATAAACACGACGTCCTCTACGGCCATCAACAAACAGGTTCATTCTAGGACGAACTCATCCATTCTTCAGATGACTTGGCAAATAATTCAGTCTAATCTAGTGCAACTCTTCTCTATCATTCCTTGACTCTCTACAAATGCTGCGCTTTGAATAATTTTTCTTTTCAGGCCAGAGCGGTTTTTTTTACCGTCCGTAGTCTGTTTTCTTTTGTTTATGCAAAGAATACGTCTTGTTTAATTGTTCTTAAGCAAAACATGCTTGCCGTTGATAGCCATATCAGTACTGCCATTTGTATAAATCTCGAAAGTATATCACCGTGGTTAGAGCTGTCGTCTTTTTGCTTCTGTCACTGGCCAGCTGAAGCTCTGATGAGCGCCAGACACACGTTGACCTGACAGTCTTTATTTCTTCTCCACCTCTTCTTTCTCTCTCTATTCCTTTAACTGCACTGTCTCTCTCTCGTTTCCTCTATCTTCTCTCTCTATCTCTCATGTTTTTCCTGTCTCTCTTCTTCTACTACTGTATACGCTCTCTCATCATGCTTACTTCCCTATGTCCTTCTCCTCCTCTGTTCCCTCTTCTCTCTCGCGCTCTCTTCTTCCCCGTCCTGACAACTCTCGATGACAAGAGACAAGCTCTTGAAAATAATTGTCTCTTTTCACCGCTTCACTCACGATCAACAACTTTGAGTTGTTGACAAAGGGAGAGATGGAGAGAGAGAGAGTTGGAGAGATGGAGAGAGAGATATGGAGAGAGAGATGGAGAAAGATAAGGAGAGAGCGAGAGAGAGTTGGGGAGAGATTGAGAGGGATTGAGCATGATGAAAAACGAGGCATATTCTGATTCATTAAAGAGCCCTATCCACATCAATTTTAAGCACATTCTCATAAAGGGCTTACTAGAGGATGACAGAATCAAGTGGAATCACAATTTTAACACTTATGAAATTTTTTTTAAAATTGCATCTCAACTGTTTTGATATCTTTTGGTTAACAACTACATTTCAAAAAAAAAAATTATTTTGGATTGCTGATATACATACATACATATTTATTCGAAATGCGAAACATGCCATGCTTTTTCAATACTTATGTACATATGTGGACGGGTGGGCGTGGCTTGTGATGCCGCGTGACTTCTTGTCCGCTTGTTGTTCTTGGGCAGAGCACTGATTGGCGCGCTTGTTTCGCTTTCATCCGGGCTAAAACGGGAGTGAAGAGGGCGATGGTCGGAGGGCAACATTGTGTGCATTCTCTCTCTCTCTCTATCGCTCTCTCTCTCTCTCTTCTTTTCTTTCTCCCACACTATCCCATTGTACTCGTTATATGCTCTGTAGTGTCTCTTTCACTCTCTCTCTCTCTCTCCCTCTCTCTCTCTCTCTCTCTCTCTCTCTCTTCCTGCCTCTGTTTCTCCTTTTCTTTTTATTGTCTTCTCCTTCTTTACTCCTGCATGTCTTCTTGTCTGCAATGAAGAGGACTCTCAGCCGCTCGGCCGCGGTGCGGCGACGAATTCGATTTGAAGACTGCCCAGTGATTGCTCCTGTCATCTTTGAAAAGAAACTCCCACTCTATCATTCTCTGCTTGTCTGCTTCTCTCTTTCTCTCTCTTTCTACCTACTTTTTCGCTCACATTCACTCTTTCTGTCCGTAATGGCCTCCTAAATTCGTTGATTATGTCATGATCTTCTTCCTCAAGGCTAGCAACATGGTGAGCGGGTCAAGGTGGTTCACCTCTATGAATATAATTTAATAACATGGGTAAATTTTTTTTGTTTATTTGAAATTCAAGGTATTACTGATCATTAGTTTTCTTAAGGTGTTTTAATTAAGTTATTTTTAATATTGAAGGAAACGAGGCAAATAAACATTAGTTGATAATGACTATTTGATGATTAGAAAAGAAAGAACTTTCTTTCTTGCAGCTGACGGGCGAATGGGTGCAAGTGGAAGTGATCCGCCTCTCCACCGACTCGGGCGGCCTCGGATTCGGCATCGTCGGCGGCGCCTCCACCGGCGTCGTGGTCAAGACGGTGCTGCCCGGCTCGCCCGCCGCCAAAGTACTCATTCTTAAATTGACCATTTATTATCTTTTTTAAACAGTCTAGACATTAAGATAATTTGGCCTTATTGCTTTCTGCAAGAATGTTGTGATTTCCTTTATTTCAATAAGCTAGAGAAAATATTGATCTTGGAGATATGAAGGTCTATCCGTTAGTTTTAAAATTATTCATGGAATGACAAAGCTACCTTTTTTCTTCAAATTCCTTTACATTGTTCAGTTATCGTTGGACTGCAGTAGAAGAGGCAATGTTGAACCTTTCAGGACAACAAGTTGAAGCCGGGCGACCACATTCTCCACATTGGCACTCTGAGCACACAGGGATTCAGCTCGCAGCAGGTAATCAGTCAATTATCTTCTTTCAATTTAAACATTTTACATTTTAACAAAATTCAAATTCATGCTTTTTGTTATATAGGTTTTCTTTCTTTTCTTTTATTTTGTATCTCATAATACTTCGTTACCTAGGATGCACATATAATTTGCATAACAATTTTTCTTGATCATTATTATCAAAAGGAAATCAGTAATATCATTTAAAAATAATATTTAGCTTTTTAATATTTGACTATAAGCATTGAACTTCCTTGGTTGAGGTGGCGACGATCCTTCGTCAGCAGGAGCACGTCGTGGAGATGGTCGTTGCACGGCCGATCAGCTTCGCCGACCGGCCACCCGATCGACCGAGTAAGACTATCTACATTTCAAAAATACTTTTTATTTTATTTTAGGAAAGAAAATAGAACTTCCCAAGAAAACCCACCACATCACGATCTCTATTTGCATACGAGCAGCTCATATTTAATAAAACACTTTCTTTAAACATTTTTGTTGTGTTCTGTCTTGAACTTCTCTCCCTCAGTCTTGTCTACTTTCTGCTGCTTTTCCATGCCCATGGCCATGAGCCTTAGCCAGAGAGCACGCGTTTGCTTCTTTACCATCTTCTCCCTTCTTCTTTTGCTTCTTCTTCTACTTCGTTCGGTCGCCGCTGGGTTGGCCGCACAAATTGGATTGGCTGCAAATGCGGCCAATCGCTCTTGGCCTGTCTCCCTAGAAAGGAAGAGAAGGAGAGAGAGAGAGAGAGCGAGAGAGAGCGAGAGAGAGAGAGAGAGGGAGGGAAGAGACAGGAGAAACACGGACATCGAAGAATAGCACGAAGAATGAGTTGAGATAGGGGTGCGGAATAGCCATGTAGAGAGTTAGAGAAGGAGAGAGAGAGAGAGAGAGAGAGAGAGAGAGAAAGAGCAGTGGGCAGAAGATGAGCAGGCGTGCATTCCTGGAGGCAGCTCCGTGCCGTCCCTCGAGAGATGCAGAACTCGCACACATGCGTACACCGTCCAGACGGCCGAAGCGGAAGACGAACGCCGTTTTCTCTGCTTCTCTTGATTCCTCTCTCTCTCTCTCTCTCTCTTTCTTGCGATGCGTCTGAATGTACAAATCTCCTTCAACATTGCTGTTATTCCTCCGAAAAACATCTCTGCCAATTCTTTATAACTTGTCCGTATTTGATTATTTTTTAACACTCCATATTTTTCTTTCGCTCTTGAGACATTGAAAAAGTGCACTTCTTTTCTCTCCACCTTTTTCAGCCAAAATAGCCTGCTTTGTTGCGCACATGAATGAGAGGGTGCCCGGGGGACTTTTCTATGAGCCAAGAAATGGCAGAGACGCCTCTTTGACAAATATGCTTCGTTACCTGCTGGCTCGCCCCAAGCGCGCTTTTTGATGTGTGTTCGGGGCGCCCTTTTAGAGGCTGCCACTAACTTACCGTAAGAGGAGAGACAGCGGGGAAAGAGAGAGAGAGAGAGAGAGAGAGAACGGAGAAAGAGAGATAGGGAGAGAGAGAGGGAGAGAGCGCGGAGAGAGAGAGAGAGACTAGAGAGTGAGAAAGAGAGACTATGAGAGTAGGAGAGGGGATTGAGCAGAGACTGCAAAGAGCGACAGAAATGGATAGACGTAAAGAGTGAAAACTGCAAAGAAAAGACAAATGACTGCAGGGCAAAAGTCGCCGTGCTAGCGCATTCCGAGTAGTACGGAGAGGAGAGAGATGAAAGAAAGGGCGAGGGGAGAGACTGTGAGTGAGTAGCCGGCTGCGGCGTGGGTGGCTTCGGTTCCGAGGTGAGAAAGAAAGACAGAGAAAGAAAGAAGGAAAGAGAGCGTGAGATACGGGGAGCGTATCCGAGAAAGAGATAAAGAAGAAAAGAAATAAAAGTTAGAACAAATTATGCCTTGAGAGAGAGAGAGGGAGAGAGGGAGAAAGTGAGAGAGAGAGAGAGAGGGCAGACTGCCATCGAGGGATAGACTTGAGCGGAGGAGTGAAAATACGGAAAGAGGAAGATGCTCGCGGCTGCCCCAACGGACTTCCGAAAAGGAAAGGATGCCCCGTGCAAGTCCCTTTCCTCCCTCCCTGCTTCTCTCCTCTTCTGCATGTCGCTGTACACGGCGGCGCTCGAATGTTCTTTGCTCATTCCCATTGTTTTTATGTCTCTCCTTTTCATACACACACTCATTATTCTTTCTTGATGCTTCTCATTATTTATTTTGGCACCAATCACTCAGGAATTTTTCTTACTTTTCCCTCTCTCTCCCTTTATCAACTCTTTCGCATTCTAACCTTTACAATACCTATTTTTACAACAATTATTCATTTTGCTGATGCTATTGGTATGGACTTTTAATCCCAATATCTTTCTTGCTCAGCTCTCTCTCTCTCTCTGTCTCTCTCTGTCTCCCTCTCTCTCTCTCTCTCTCTCGCGCGCGCTCTCTCTCTCTCTCTCTCTCTCTCTCTCTCTCTGTGCAAAGACTCGAGTGTTTCCGGTGTTCTGCTTGGTTGCGGTGGTAGTGCCACCGGCGGGAATTATCTATGGTCCTCCCGTTCTCCCTCATCCCCTCCTATTGGCAGTCTCTCGGGGTCGATTCATCATTCTGACACACGGCTTGTCAACACGGCCAGCAGAATGCCTGGCTGCCAAGCCAGGATTTGTGCTTCCTGAGCCTGAGGTACAGAAAGATACAGAGATATAGAAATTGAAGGGGGTGCGATACGAAGAGAAGTTTGGAGAGATGTTGAGAGGGATCGAGACAGAGAGAGAAAAAGAGAGAGAGAAAAAGAGAGAGAGAGAGAGAGCGAATCTGCCATGAAATTCCTTGCTCCTCGGGGCAAAGACGATTTCCCTGTTTTGCCAGTTTACTTCTGTCTGCCTATCTGTCTTTTAAATAGCCCCAGCTGTATATATCTTCCTCAACAATCCCTTTCCCTCCGTTCCTCCACACTTCCTGCCTTTCTGTCTTTCTCTCTCTCTTTCTTTCTTTCTTCGTTCTACTTGCCTGTGACGTACCCTGTTGATAGCTTGAATCCCTTGTGAGGTTCACCGAGAAAGCCCAGTTCCGTTAGCGCGATAAGTAAGACCAGAGAGATTGGCTCCAACTATTCTTCATACTTTATAACATGGTTATAATTCGTGATTTTTTACCCTCTCCCTATTATAAAGTAGGTTTATGATAAAAAAAATCTTTCACTGTTTTCTCTACATTCCATTCATCCATTATGGAAAAAAATTTCCAGCTCTACATACTTACATTAGTTCCTTTTTAGCAATGAAATTGTAAGGTGCCTTATAATTAGTGTTTGTGCAGTAGACTTTTCAGACCTTTGTGTTTTCTTTTTTCATTAATGTAAATAAGCTATATGTTTCCTTTCATTAAAAAAAAACTTGCAGCATGCTGGACGATGCCGACGCGTGCCGCGCTGTGTCCGCAGACGCTTGAGGAGCAGCTGGCACGGCGCCAAGCCGCCGGTGCCGCCGCGCCCGGCACGAGCATCGAGCCGACGCCAGAAGAAGAGCCCACCGCCGCCGCTACTGCTGCGTCCGCGACGAGCGAAGCACCCGCTGGTTATTCTTATTTCGATTTTAGAAGTAACATAGTCTTGGCCAAGACAAAAAATGTGTTTATTGCAATTGGATGTAATAATTTTATCTTATTGTTAGACGTGAGCAAAAACTATAATAATAATCAGAGCCGAACGGCCGACACGTCGCTGCTCACGTCAACGGTGGCGTTCAACGGCAGCAAGACGAGCAGCAGCAACGGCAGCAAGAAGTCTGCATTTATTACATGTATTATTTGTAATATATGTATTATAGAATATTAAAGATATTTAAAGAAAAGATTTGTATTCTAATTTAATATCAAATTTTCGCGGTTGTCTTTGAGCTTGCCGCTGATTACACGGAACAAATATGTCCCCGCCCATGCCGAAAAAGTCACAGATACGTTGTCCTGGCTCGCTAGATACTCCCACTTTCTGTATCTCTTCCTCCCAACGCTCTTATTCACGCTCTCCTTCTCTTCCCGTATCTCGCCCAGTGAAATTGACACTGGGCAAGCTGCATTGAGTAGAAGAGAGCGAGCGAGAGAGGGAGATGGGGGGGGAAGAGGAAAGAATATATCATTATTCTAGACGGTGGATATATGTAAATATTTATATACCTTATAACGATGCTTGGGAGCAAGTTATACAAGCTATATTAAAATCTGAAAACTGCCTGAACCAAAAAGGTTAGAGGAAAAATCCGATAGCTTAAACGATGGATGTTTGCTAAATGAGACTGCCTGGAGACCTCTCCTGTCGACGCTGTTAGACGTTACATAGCACGGCGGACAGGAAGAAAGTTGGTTGGAAAGATGTCGGATGACCCTGTTACGCAGAACCCACCCAACCTGCGAGAGTGTAGAGAAGGAAGAGAGAGAGAGAGAGAGAGAGAGAGAGAGAGAGAAAGCAAGAAAGGGAAGATAAGTTGAGCGAGATGGGCAGGAAAGTCATTATACTAGCTCCTTCTATCTATTCCGCAAAGAAGACAGGCTATGCTTGTTATCTCTCCTATTTTTCATTTTCCACCAAGCTGGCCGAGAGCGGTTGAATGAGAGATAGACTGAAAGAGGCTGGCAGAGAGAGAGAGAGAGAGAGAGAGAGAGAGAGAGAGAAAGCGAGAGAGAGACCAGAGAGAAAGGGAGAGTGAGAGAGATAGATAGTGGAGAGTGAAAGGGTGACCCTCTTAGGGACAGTGAGTTATGGCGGGCTTCATAGCTGCCGTCGCTGCTGCAATCATTGCCAACTCACATCAGGTTTATTTTAAAAAAAAAAGCTCTTTCTTTACTTATATTTTTTCTCATGATAGATTGAAGAAATTTAAAGATAAAAAATAAAAATAAAAAAACTCGGTTCAGGTGGTTTTCAGTAAGACTTCATTAGGAAAAAAACTAATCTCTCATTTTATTTACATATATGAAGATATTCTATTTGCTCAGTTATCCGCGCCGATGTTCGAGCGTGCGTCCGACTACCGGACGCGGCGGAAGCCGTCCGAGGAATCGACGACATCTGGCAACGGCGGAGGCGGGCCAAGCGCGCCCGACGCCGCAGCCGCCGACGCCACCGCTACGGCGGCCGCGTCGGCTGCGTCTGAAGCCGTGACCGATGCCCACATCGCGCCTTCGATGAGTCTCCGAAGCCTCCAGGAAATGGTCAGCCCTCCCTCCTCCTCTCAAATGCCACTCTTTCGTGTCGTCTTATATTTCATCGAGAAAAAGAGCGGAAGAAAGCATCGACTGCCGATGCCACGACTGCAATAATAATAGACGTTTTTCTTTGCATTTGTGTGTCCCCTATGTTCATTTTCGTCTTCTTTTCAAGACATTTTAAAGTGGTTTCTTTATATGTTTCAATACTATTAAAAAATATATTTTAAATTTAGGCACTTACCGTATTCTGCCGTGAAAACTGGTCACATCTTCCGTACGAGACAATCGATGTGGAGCTCAAGAGGGATGCGGCACTCGGCCTAGGCATCACCGTAGCCGGCTATGTTCATAGGAAAGGCAAGTTTATTTCATTATTTATTATTTTAACAATAAATTTCTTTACTTTGTTTTAAAGAATTTTTGAAATGGTCTTCTTTTCATCACTTTATTAGCTAGTTTTCTCGATTTCATTAAGCTTACAATTTTTTGTGCTTATTGAACAAGCTTCTGCTGCCTTTTCGCTTGTCCTATCCTCCTCTGATGGGCGGACATCTGATTAGTGCTGCCAGTGGACATCTCCTCGTATTCCTTTTCCTTTCCATCTTTCCCTCCCTTCCTCTACCTCCTTTATGCATCTCTCATTCTTTTCTCTCCATCTCTCCATCTCTCCTCTCTCTCGTTTATCTATCTCATTTCTTCCACTCTTTCTACTTCTCTTCCCTGCTCCCCTAAAAGCCAGAAGCAGCGTCCAGAAATGAGCCCATCCCTGATTTTGGGTAGGTCGAGAGAGTGTGGGGGGGGGGGGGTAATGTTCGAGAAGCAGAACGAGCTTCTCCTTTATCCACTTTCAGCGCTTCTCTCTCCACCCTCTTATTGTCCTCTGTCATGTTCTCTGTCGTCATCTCTCTAGCTCTTTTTCTACTCTTTCACCCTGACCTCTCTCTCTCTCTCTCTCTCTCTCTCTCTCTCTCTTTCTCTACCTCCAATCCTCTCACTCTCTCCCCATGTAATCCAATTGTCTCCGGCCTCTGCATGTCGTCCTTCGATATTTCTGTCTTTGTGCAGACGTTGGCATCTTTGAAGACTTTTCGCACGGCCGAGTGCAGTATCCAATAATGCGAAGGGGAAACAGCAGAAAGAGCACAGAAAGATGAGAGACACAGAGAAGCAGAGAGCATTCTGTGCAGAGAGAGAGCATGGAAAGAGAAGAGAGAGACAGCCCTTGATGAAGAGGGGAAGAAGAGCTAAGTAGGGGCCTCTGCCAATGAACACATTCAATGGCTTGCATCGTCATTTGTACTGAATTGAATGGACATGTTAGTAGCATATTTTATCATTCTACAGGCTATGCTCATTTTAGTGCAATTAAAATATCAATAAACAAATGTCAGTCCTACTTTTCTGGCATCTGAATCTTAGCCTGAGCTTTTACAGAGGAGATTGGCGGAATCTTCGTGAAGTCGTTGGTGCCTCGCTCTGCGGCTGCCATCTCAGGCCGCATCAAAGTACACGATCTCATCCTGGAGGTTGGAGAGGAGGGAGGAGATAGAGGGAGACAGAGATAGAGAGAGAGATAGAGAGAGAGATAGAGAGAGAGAGATAGAGAGAGAGAGAGATCTGAATTCTCTTCCTTGAGGTGAACGACGCATCGCTCGAGCACGTGTCTCACGCGGACTCTGTGCGCGCCCTCGTGCGGAGCGGCAGCCGCGTCCGTCTCCGCCTCATCCGCTTCCCCGTCGACAGTCCGCAGGCGCTCTGTCTCAAGATGCTGCAGAAGCAGGTCGGGCCTTCTATTTTTGCAGTAGTTTTTTTTGGTTTGCATAAAAAATTTTATTTGCTATATCATGGTGAAATTGACCTGCCAATCATTTTCTCTCTCTCTCTCTCTCTACACAATCTCTCCTCAATCTTTACCTCTCTCGCTCGACTTCTTTCTCTCTATCTCTCCCACTCTCTTCCAGGAGACCGACACGCAAGTGATCGACGTGCAGTCATCGAATCCTCAGTTGATGGAGGAGTGGAAGCGTCGTCTACCGGAGGATGTCGACATCGTCTCCGCAGTCATTCGGCCGGACTACGCGGGCGCGGACGCTGCAGCTGACGGCGGGCTCGGAATCTCCCTCGAAGGTCAGTCATGCCTTGCTCTGCAACAACATTTCCATTCTAATTTTCAATTCTAAATTTTTTTTAAACTTTTTTTAACAGTTGTAACATACGTACGAATAATATTTGAACAGGTTATAAATAATTAAAGAAATAAATAAAGGTCTTTCTCTCAGGTACGGTAGATGTGGTGGACGGAGCGCAGCTCTGCCCACATCACTACGTCGAGAGTCTGAGGGACGGCGGGCCAGCAGCACGCTCCGGATTGTTGCAGGCGGGAGATGAGCTGCTGCAGGTGGAGTACATTATGTGAAAGAGAGAGAGAGAGAGAGAGAGAGAGAGAGAGAGAGCGAGAGAGGGAGGGTAAGAGAAGGGGTGAGCGAAAGTTGGGATGAGAAGAGAGAGAGAGAGAGTGAGAAAGATAGTAAAAGAAAGATAAGAGACTGAGAGATTATGATATTATTGGAAAGAGAGCGAGATAAATTTTAAAGGAGGGGGATCACCGAAAAATATAGTACCATGTACTATTTTGTTGTTTATTTTTCAAAAACGTTTTTATAGACAAACTAACAAAAAAAACTTTATTAGGCTCACTGAAATGCTAAAGTCCCGAAATTTTTTTAAATTTAATATCCCGCGATGGTTTACGTGTCCGTTAACTTGAAGATGTATGCAGTTACTGTATACACTTTTTGACTGACACACACTAGAATTTGATTCAAAAGTTGCGCTTGAAAGCCTTCAAGTAAATATACTTGAATGAGGAACTTTTTTGTGTTCTTTCATAAGAATATTCTCTATCTATATGTCAAAACTATTTGTAAACGCCTAAAATGTTTGATATATCGAAATGGTTGTTCACGCTGTCATTTCTTACCTCCTCCCTTTAAGGTGAACCACTTCCCGCTATACGGCGAGTCTCATGTCACAGTGCGGCAAGCGCTGGCCCGCGCGGCCGCCAGCCGAACTCCTGTCACGATTGTCGTCGCAAGAAAGGCACGCTTTTTATTACTAAAAAAAATTGATTTGGAAAAAATAAGCCATGAGTAACATGGATGAGAAAGAAATGGTTGTTCACGCTGTCATTTCTTACTAGTGATCAATTTTTTTCTTACATCTGAATTTGTAAATAGCAGAGAGTTCTTTCAGGTGCAGATCGTGAACTTCTTTAGTCCTCGCTTCGAGCACAGTCTGCCCGCGTCTTATCCACTGCTCGCGCTCGGTAGCAATCGCATTGTCAAGGTACTTGACTGTTTATTTTTCAAGTATTTTCACAATTTTTATTCTCTTTAAAGCGGCAGATGAAAAAATGATATTCTTGAGGCCAAATCGGAAGTCTGCGTCCCGTCTCCGGTCGACACTGCGTTGCTACTCGAGCAGGTTCACATTCATACTTTATTGATAAAATTCATGCATGGCCTGCCGTAGTTCGCCGAAGTTAGCAGACCAGTTGGAGTAATGAATTCTTAGTTTGTTATTTTATTTTGTTAATGAGCTATGGTATGCAACCTCTTGGTTATTTAATATAGTTTATCCGAAAGCTAATATTAAAATAGTCTGCCTCATGCAGAATATTTGCGGTGTTAATTGTGCTGGTCAGTGCAATACATTCTTCGGACGATATTTTACAATATCGTGCAAATAATGCGTAATCACTGGATTGTTCTGGTTTCAAGGTGTCACGACGCCTTCGGTCGCGCTCTCTGGAGCCCCTCGCCGGTCTCGCCATCTGGAACTGCATTCCACTAGTAGTGCATCTCATGAAGGACACTCGCGGACTCGGCTTCTCCATTGTCGACTATCGAGTAACTTCTTTCTATTCTTCTTAATTTTAAATATGTACAGTTTAATCATTCGCCTTGGAAATGTTTCTTTTAGAACTAATCCATGAGGAAGATAATGTGAGCAATAAGCTAAGTAATTTGAAACGGAAAAAGTTGTTTTGTGGTGATATTTGGCATCTATGATGATCGTTGCAGGACCCAGTGCATCCTGGCGAATCAGTGATTGTGGTGCAATCTCTGGTGCCTGGAGGCGTGGCGCAGGCGGATGGCAGAATTGTGCCCGGCGACCGACTTCTCTTCGTCAACGACCACGATCTCAGCAACAGCAGGTCAGAGGATTCTTCTTGTTGCGCAATTAGCATGCCTGGGAACATTGTAACTTATACAGAGACGTTCTCTTTCCAAGACGTGAAAAGTTCTTGTAATGACGTGCAGACGAAGTTATGATGTTGTTTATGATCGACTGCTTATTATAACCTTGTATCTCAATGCTTTAGCCTCGAACGGGCTGTCTCTGTCCTAAAGGCTGCACCGATGGGAAGAGTTCGTCTAGGCATTGCGAAGCCTCATCCAGTAGACCAGGTTAGAGAGAAAGGCACAGAAGGAGAGTGAGGTAGGGAGACCGGTTGGGAGAGAGAGAGAGAATACAGTAGGTAGATTGCGAAGTAATGCTATTCTTAATTATTTTCTCTCTGTAAAACTGCTTCTTTGGAATAACATCCTTGCTGTGCTATCGCAAGTGTCTGCTTTCTGTTCTATGTAAATAGCCGATACAGAGGGGATAAAACAAAACCAAAGAGGCTCTCAAATTTCGGCTTCATTGGTTCCTCATGTTGTAAAGCAGAATGAGCAGATTCATTTTTATTTTTTTTCTTCCCCATTGTCCTTTTTTCTGTTCTTTCTACGATCCCTTTATTATTAGGAGGAGTCCCAATCTCGTGAATCATTTTCTTTGGAATCCCCTCTTTCCAATAGTGGCCTCCTCTATTATTTGAGAACTCTGACTATCTTCTTCCCCTCCTTCTCTGCAGTTCCACTACATTTATGTGCTTTCTTGCACACTGGACGGATGTGAAAGGCATCCTAATTTTGCGAAAATTTAGCCCATATTGTTAGGCTTCTCGCGATCTGTAGTCAGTGGGTACTCAGTGTTTACTTTCTGCTTTCTCAGTTGTTTCTCTTCTTGTCAATTTCTCTCTCACTTCTCCGCCATTCAGGGGTGAAAGAATCTCTCTCTCCCATTCGTTCACCCCTGAATTATCTCCCAAACAATTTTTATATTGTACATGTTGGAGCTGTATTAGTTGGGACTCTGCTTTCTCCATAAAGTCTTGCATCTTTTTTTTAAAATATATTTTCTCTGTTTTATATTAAGAATGAATGTATAAGATTTGAAGGGGTTCTACTTCAGTTCATGGCATTTTTTGTAGTAGGAGGTGAAAATCAATTCAGCAATTAGTTTCATGGAAAAAAGATGCTGACAGAACGCGAACAGCCCTTCCTTTAGCTAGTAACAGGAAAAGTAAAAATGTTTCTTTGTTTGCAGGAGCGTGCGACTTCTCATTCTCCAATGATCTCGCGTAGTGAACGGCTGCTAGCTAAGCGAGCCAGTCCGCGACTCTCTCGGCGACAGGTCGCGGACCTTCCTTTCATTTAATAAACTAATATGAGAACACGGTAAATTTTGGAGGGAAAGACTATAAGACGTACGGAATACCACATTTAATTGTCGTTGCATGTTTCGGAAGGAAGTACTTTTCTTCCTTGTCCTACAAGTCGACCAAACTGCCCTTCAGATTGCTCCCGTTTTTGTAACCACCCGCGCCGTTTGTCGAGTCCATTCAATCTGGTAATGGAGAAGCATTTGTCAAACTTCTCATGCAGAAAGCCATTCTTGCTTCTCTCTTTTCCTCTTTCTCTCTCCGTCTGATCTCTAACTACCCTGCCTCTTTCTGCTCCTCTCTCTCTCTCTCTCTCTCTCTTTCTCTCTCTCTCTCTCTCTCTTCCTCTCCGTCTGATCTCTAAGCCTCTGGGCACTCGTTTCTGCGCGCTTTTCAGTGATTGCTTCCAGAGGGGCGATTGAAGGAGCGAGATAGAAGGCCAGATAGAGCGTGAGTGAGAGAATGGAGAGAAGGCGAGAGAGAGAGAGAGGATGAAGAGAGGGAGAGTGAGAGAGTGGAAAAAGAGCACGATGGCTGTAAGGGAGGAGGTGACAGAAGGAGAAAAAGAAGAACAAAAATAAGGATCAAAAACGCTTCCAGCTGTTGCTCTTTTGTGTAAGAATTTTTTCCAGGCCTTTCAGAATATTTTTGCGGACTTCCAACACCAACTTCCATTTTTACCGCTGTTATCGCCGGTAAATAGAAGAATAGATCACTAATAAAAGCTGTGAATCCATATTTATTTAAGAAAAAATCATTTGCTTTGCTAGCTAGCTATGAATTTGTAGTTGAGCCGTCGTAGAAAAATTAAATAAATAAATTCGAGAAACGACAGGAGTCTGGATAATGTTTTGAGAGAGAAAGACGAAGAAAAGCGCAGATATAAATTATTTAAGATGCAAGGGAAATATTTATTAATATTAGTTAAAAATGCGGCGATAAAGGGAAGTATGGCGGCAGGAGAGACGTAGAGATGGCAGAAGATATACCGAGAAAGAGAGAGAGTGAGATAGAGAGAAGGAGGGAGAGAGAGAGGAAAAGGAGGAGTGCAGCGAGGAAGCGCTGCCGTAGGCAATGCAACAACGAGCGGAAACGTCGCCACTGTGAGAAATGCGTTTCAGTGCTTTGGTCAGAGAGAAGAGAGAGAAAGAGAGGATATGAAGGTGGTGAGGTGTCTGTGAAGAGGTCCCACATCTATCGACCCATGACATCCCCACCATCCTTTCCCGTCTCATCCTGCTTTCGTGCTCGCGCTCTTTATCTCTATCTCTCTTCCGCTTTCTCTCCCTCTAATCTCTGTCTGTCTGTCTCTCTCCCTGTCTCTCTTGCGCGCGCGATCTCTCTGGATGTAGACGGAGAAACGTCGTCTGATGGCAGATGCGCCCTCATATGCACTCTCGTATGCAATGTCGTGGAAAGGAATTGCACACGTTTCTCTCGATCTCGCTGCCCTTGAGGCCTCTGACCAATTCCCCTGGCATGGCTGGAATTGCTCGGATTCGAATGGGCAAAGGTGTTGCGTGGTTGTTCACTAGAGCAGCACCATCCAAACACTCCTGCAGAAATTTGATCCTCGAATGAAGAAAGTATAAGACTTTAGCGCACGTCTATAAAAGCTCGCTTTACTGTTTTTGAACTTTAAAAAAATATATAACTGTTTCGTAATATATGTGCATACATATGTTTATTAATAGTCGCGCCTCTTTCGAT
>CALZFC010000045.1:2172500-2180000 GCA_945643635.1 Allodiplogaster sudhausi | reverse complement strand
AGCGACGTGTCTATGTCGTCGTTCTCTCCGTGTTCGACCCGTTCGATGAGCCCTGCCGGCTCGCCCATCCGAGGCCAGTGGGCCTATGATGTCATCTACCTGCCGGGCCATCTCGAGAGGAGCATCAAGATCACCAAGGGCGCCCTCTCGCTTGGTCTCTTCTCTTTTCCTCTTTTTCGTCTTTTCTCTTCAAAGATTATTGAGAAATATTGGTTTTTAAGACAATTATTCATTGAACATAGAGTTGTATGTAAATACAACCACTCAACTTTTAGGACTCGTGGTGGACACAGAACGGGATAAAGGAGTGAATGGATGCGTGGTCAAGTCGATCTGCAGCAAGAAGGCACTCGGTCTCGATGGCAGATTACAAGTAAGCACAGTGTGTGTGAGAGAGTGAGCAAGAGAGAGAGAGAGGGAGAGTAAGAGAGAGAGAGATAACGAGACACAAAAGGAGACAGCGAGCGATAAAAGCTTTGTCGAGGAGATTACTGTAAGATGGTTAGCATTGCAGATGGGAGACTACGTAGTGAAGGTGAACACGGAGTGCATGCGGAATGTCACGGCCGCACAAGCACGAGCCATCATCAAGAGGGCGAATCTCATCGGAGCCACTTGCAAGTTAGACAGTTGCTTGCTGAGTTTGTGAATTCATGCTGGGAAACATTAACAATACAAGACTTGCTTGCTTAACATTGAGATTTATATGAAAACCTGACATATATATATATATATATATATATATATATATATATATATATATATATATATATTAATGCAAACATTACTTACATAATATTTTGCAATAATTAAATTATTTTCATTTAAATATGGTAAAACGAAAGGAGAGATTTTTAAATGAATGTTTTGATCTCCATAATATTTGCCCTCTGAACACCCTCCATTGCAGCATAACATACATCACTGCATCTGATGCCAAGCTGTGGAAGGAGCGCTTCCATCGGCCGGAGCCACAGCCCGCTCCAGTCTCGAGACTCTCGCCAAAGTAGGCTTTTTTTATTCTTTTCGTAGCATTTAGAAGTAGTCTGATTTAAGATGTCATAACATGATATAATTTGCTTTTTACATATCCTTATATGGTAATAAATTTAGCGTTTAACTAAATTACTAGTTATAAATTAGAAAGTATAGGCTATAAAGTAGGAAGAATGAGTGAATTCAGAGTCTTCCCAAAGTTCTACCGCTCGCCTTTCCTGTCCCGTCGTGTGTCGCATCAGACAGATCAGGAGACATCTGAGATGGACGCTGCCAACTCGACTTGTGCATCTCCGCAGCCTTTGAGTACGCTCTGTCTATTCTTTGCCTCCCCTATCGGTTTCTTTTTCTAACCTTTGCTTGACTTTTTTTTTAAGTTCTATCTCAGATTAAATGAGACTATATCTCAACAAAAAAAAAAACTTTGTATATAATTTTTTATTGTAGAAGGGCTAATGGTTTTTAAAATATGTATATACAGGCTAACGTCTTGAAAATAAAACTGCTTGCCAGGCGAGTGCCTCCACCTGACATCGTCGACTGGCGCGGCAGCCATCCCCTCCGCCTCCTCCTCCCCTCCTTCCACCTCTCGCGCGCCTCCCGAACAAGCAGACGACGCCATCAGACAGGGCGAAACACCCTGCAGCACGTGCAGAGAGGACATAACACGCTCCACCGAATCGCCCTCCAAGTCCACCACTGTTTCCCCCTCGCAGAAGAAGCGAAGATCATCGAGGCAGGCTGAAGGTAAGGAATTCATTTGGAAGTTCTATGTTTTAGGCAAAGATTGCTATGTTAAATATATTTGAGTATATTCCCTTTTTACGCAACGTTTTAGTATTGACTGTATTATTTGTATCAAAGAAAATAACTAAAATAACTCATGGTCAGAATGAGAATTGCAGTGGAAAGAGCGCGCGCAACGACGTCCTTCTACATTGACAGCGCCGCCGTCGACGAATTCGTCTACGAGATGGTTGAGGTGAGACAACGAGAAAGGCGTGTAGATAAATGGAAAGCTAACATGTCTAAGTGATAAATAACAGCTGAATTAGAGATATTTGAGCAATGTATACAACGGAGTAGTTTGTTCTTCGTCTCATTTTTGATTTGCGAGAATAGAAAGATGGATATCTTAGACCAGGCATTGAAGTAGCTAATGATATTTGAGCTCGTGAACTCCATTTTTGAATAATTGCCGTAAAATAGTTCTGCCAAATTTGATGTGTATAGTCTGCGACTCTCATGATTTGTAAGTAGTTGAATAGAAGCACTATTCTCCCTCTTTCCTTTAATGTTCTTCGGTTGATGGTCTCTTTCCATTTTGTCCTTTTTCCCTGTTCAGTCAGCCGTTTTGACTTCCGGTCACTTATCGATGCACAGTTATTCCCATTGTTCATTCAACGTACTAGATAAGTCAAAATACTCCCCATGCCTTTTCCAAATTTTCTTTCAAAAAACCTCTTATATTTAGCTAGTTATAGGTTTTTTTTCGCATATTTAGAATTTTTTACGCCTCTGACATCCCTTGAAATCGTCGATGCCGCTCGTTGTCCTGTTGCCTCCAACAGAGTCTTCATGGCTCCCCGAAGTGGCTGAAGAGAGAGTGGGAGAGAAGTGGATTCCAGAGCAGAGCCAGAGCCCTCTCTACTTTTTATTCAATTACTGCCTGGCAGGCTTCTTCCTCCTTTTCCTCGAAATTGTCACAGCAAATCAGCGATCCATCCGTTATGGTAAACATTATTTAATTTGAAAAACTGAGTTCTAAACTTTTCTTGTAAAATTCGAAGCATTTCCGTATCCGACGTATGTGTTCTTCAGTTTCATTTTCTGCATATTCCCCTCTCCATTTACTTGTTGGCTTCTCCATTTCTCTTTTTCTCTTTTATTTCTCTCTCTCTCTCTCTCTCTCTCTCTCTCTCTTGCTTTCTCTCGCTTTCTCGTCCGACTTCGTCGGTATAATGAGCATCGGGAGATGTAGCCGACGCTCCCTGCCACTTTTCTGCTCCCGGCGGATGCTCTCCTTTGCAATCGGGCGTCCTCTGTATCTGATACTCCCCCTCCCGCTTGCTCCTTTCTGAACCTCTCCATTTCTAGCTGATTCATCAGTTAGCAATATTTAGAGCTACCCTCTCCCCATAGATATATTAGAAAGGAAATTATTTATTGGGTAATTTACTAAGCAGTTTAAAATAAAATTCGCAAACGTACATACATAGAGCCAACGAGTTAGAAAAAAAATTGCGAGCGAGATTATGATCCTTCCAATATTCCCTACCATAATATGTTCTTGCTTTCTCCGCAGAGCTGCCTCGCGGACGCTCTCATCGACGTCGCTGTCTCTTCTGCTGTTCCAGACTGGCGAGGCCGGCCGCCCCTCCCTCCACCACTCACTCACACACCGTCCCCTGACCAGTCCCATCTCTCATCGCCGAGGAGGTTAGAAGGGGAGAGAGAGATAGAGAGAGAGAGAGAGAGAAGGTAAGGAAAGTGAAAAGTTGGGACAAAGATAAAGGATAAATGAAGATGGGGAATTGCGACTGCGGACATCCAGCGTTAATGGTAGACAGCTCATTGCATGCACTTACGTCTTTCATTTCGTCTTTGTGGTCTTGGGGGGAAGTTTCTTTCCATCTTCTCTCTCTCTCTCTCTCTCTCACTCTCTTCTGTACTTGCCTTCTTTCTCCCTCCCTGTATCTTCTCTCCTCTTTTCGCGTGAACCCTGCTCTTAATGGACGCCACATCTCGTAGCTGATATTGGGTAGAGTGGCGAAGCCTTCTAAAAGGAATAAGAGAAAGAGTTCGATCTGCATAATTAGTAGATGCAAACTTTCTGAGGTTCTATAATGGTTGAGGAGATGTGAAATAATGTGGACTTATGCATGGAGTGTTTTGTATGAAATTTATATATATATATTTAGATAAGAAAAGAATTTTGATAAGCCATGCCTTGTTGATAATATGTAGTATATAATTTGATGTATCAAGATATTTGGCTCGTTGAAGCATTTTGAAGATTCAGATCGCGGGATCTCTCGCCACCCAAGTCGTTTTCTACCGTGCGAGGAGAAACACCGCCAGACACTCCAGACAGAGAGTCCGCTATTGAGGTGGGGCAAGGAGTTGGCTAATCATAATTGGCGTTCTCTCTCTCAAACTTCTCTCCCTTTCCTCACATCCCTGATTTTTTTTCCCCTAAACTATTTCAGAATAACTTTGTATAGTAACTTCCTTCACCATTATCACTTGAGCACTTAGTTGATTCGGTTTGAAGAAAATGTCACCTGATTCCACTACCGTATCTCTAACCCTGATTGGTTCAGTTGATCGCTGAAGTGCTGGTGGGTCGAGTACTGGAGGAGACTCTCGCAGAGTACGCTGACCTGTGGAACTGTTCCTCGTCCACGCCCCTGGAAAGGCTAGCTGTTGGAGCACCACTCAAGGAAGTAGAGGAAGAAGCAGAGGACGAAGAGGAGCAGAGAGAAGGGCAGTCGGAGGAACCCGTAGAGAAGGAAGAGAGGCTGACTGAGGGAGTGGAGAGGATACTGTCTTACCATGTTTGTTTCTTCTTACCATTAGACTTACTAACTCGTTGTATTATTTAGATATCATTAAGTTGCTCTGGCACCCATATTTTCCTCATATTTCAATGGTAATAATCGAGAAGTTTTTCCAAACGATTGCTTTTAAGAGGTTTTTATTGCGCTAAAAATTAAATAAGAAAACCATCTCATGTTATTTACTCACGTTCGGCTTCTTGATTAAGAGAGCCTCTCTGTAAGACTCAAGGAGAGGTCCAAACAGCTCTGCCCTAGATGCAAGATGTCTGTTCCAAACATTGAGAATGTTTTCAGACATGACCAAGGACCTCAACATAAACTTTTTGGGAAAATTTTATTTTTATAAAAATTTTCTTTCCAGGAATACCCAAAAGTGTGCTCAAATTTTGAAAATTCATATCTGGCTATAAAGTCAAAATTATTTGCTTTTCTTTTTTTTATTCGATTTCTCGTCGAATGCTTAATAAAAATTATCCCAAGACCTTCTTTCGAAGTTTCATTTTTGATGTTAAATTTTGTCAAGAATGTTTTTTGGCATGAGTTTTCACACGTTGTGTACCCGTTGTGTACCTAAACCTCATTTATATATATTTTAATTATTTTATTTTAGGTATTTTAATTTCAGATTAAAGAGCATGAAAAACTGTGTAACATATCTGAGAATCAAGTTCAATTTCGTTCCCCGAAGCCCCGAAAAAGTTACGCGAATAGGAGTAAGTTTCACCAAGGCGATTTTACAAAATGGCTAAAACCGCCCAAAGAAAGAAAAACAAATAGTTCTATTCAGCAAATTATTCTCTACAATAACGTGTCTATGACATTTTCACACAAAGCATGTTTCGTTGATTAAATCTTGAAAATTCAATTTTCGAGTATTTTGGAAAATGGATGAAAACCTCTTTCGTGAAGTTTAGTGCACACGGGCTTCAAGAGACCAATATATCTATTGTTGTATCTTGTAGAGCACAAAATTCTACACAACATATATTCTCGATACATCATTTCGAGTTCCCCCGTGCTCCGAAATATTAATTTCTAATTCGCTGTCCGAGCAAAATTTTTCTTCGGGTGAGGATTATAAAGGCGATTACTTTAGAAATAGTTGTTTTCGTGCAAAATAACAAGTTTTCCCGTGTTCCTGGTATCGAATAACCCCCCTAAGCGAGATTTGGGGCAAATTTTTTTTTTTACTTTTCACTGCCCATTTTGCCATTTTTTTTCTACAAGTTTTGTCTGCCCATGGAAAAATGGGCAGTGAAAAGTAAAAAAAAAAATTTTGCCCCAAATCTCGCTTAGGGGGGTTATTCAATACCAGGAACACGGGAAAGCTTGTTATTTTGCACGAAAACAACTATTTCTAAAGTAATCGCCTTTATAATCCTCACCCGAAGAAAAATTTTGCTATTTGTTTTTCTTTCTTTGGGCGTCTCATATGTGGCCGGTTTTAGCCATTTTGTAAAATCGCCTTGGTGATACTTACTCCTATTCGCGTAACTTTTTCGGGGCTTCGGGGAACGAAATTGAACTTGATTCTCAGATATGTTACACAGTTTTTCATGCTCTTTAATCTGAAATTAAAATCCCACGCGCAAATGAGGTTTAGGTACACAACGGGTACACAACGTGCGAAAACTCATGTCAAAAAACATTCTTGACAAAATTTAACATCAAAAATGAAACTTCGAAAGAAGGTCTTGGGATAATTTTTATTAAGCATTCGACGAGAAATCGAATAAAAAAAAGAAAAGCAAATAATTTTGACTTTATAGCCAGATATGAATTTTCAAAATTTGAACACACTTTTGGGTATTCCTGGAAAGAAAATTTTTATAAAAATAAAATTTTCCCAAAAAGTTAAAGTTCCTTGGTCATGTCTGAAAACATTCTCAATGTTTGGAACAGACATCTTGCATCTAGGGCTGCGCCTACTGGAGCCTTACTGAGAGGCTCTCTTAAAGCGTAGCTTTTTAGTTTTCAAATTGGTTAATTTTCTTTCTTTTTTAATCTAGTACTATCATTAGTGAATCATTCTAATGCAAATAGTTTATGTTTATTTATGTAGTAACTATTTATTAGATGTAATTTTTACTGTTATAGTTGAATGGATGTTCAGATAAGTTCGCTGGGGTCGGAAGAGCGCGAGGGCGAAGAGGTGCTGGACAGGTCATCGTGGCCTCCGCCGGACGAAGTGCTCGTTCGAAGGGACTCATCGCCCGCTCTGCAGAGAAGAGAAGATCGCTCCATCGTGGATGACATCATCGAACAGCTAGACAACGAGAGGTCTGTGGTGGCAACGACAGGTTGTTGTTGTCGTCGTTTTGAAGACTACTGCCTACAACACACTTCCGCGTTTCAATGCTTCCCCGAGTTCGGAATTTTTGGGGTGGTCCATTCTGAAAGCCTGTAGGGCCTATTGTTAGTTGCAAAGGCAGCCCTTCTTTGCTTCCAAAGGGTCCCTTACAAAAGTGGTGAGTCTAGAGCCCCACTTGAACACTGGCGAGGAGGAAATAAGTGTGGCTTGTAGAAATGAAGGTAGTCATTTTAATCTTTTGAGAGGAGTCGTTGAAATAATCCACCCTGACTTATCCCTTTTTCTGATCTTCTCATTTCTTCTCCCTTTGATCTTTCTCTCTCTCCCCCTCTCTCTCTCTCATTCTCGCTCTTTCTCTCTCTCTCTCTCTCTCTCTCTCTCTTTCTCTCTCTCTCTCTCTTTCTCTCTCTTTCTCTCTCCCTCCCTCTCTCTCCCTCCCTCTCTCTCTCTCCCTCTCTCTCTCTCTCATTCTCGCTCTTTCTCTCTCTCTCGTTGCAGACATTCGCCCAAGAAGACTCCAGCATCACCCTCAATACAACGAGAGGACGAGCAGTTCCGTGGAGACACAGAGGTAATGCCAGCTGCCAGCCCCCTTGAAGTCCACGATGGAACTGCTTATCTTGTCATGTGCTA